>JAVIAB010000156.1:27391087-27408587 GCA_032433765.1 Megaustenia siamemsis
ATGTTAGTCATGAAGACACAGTTTAGTTCAGAAGTATTCACAGATAGACATAAGTTTCTGTGTTCCATGTATATATAGTTAACTGCTTCCAATTATTGTGTAGTATGACACTAAGTAGATAAAGAATAATAAAACAGAATAATTGAATCCGAGTTATAATATTTAATAGAATGAAAAATAGTATTCTAGAATAATCACAGACAGGACTTATGAAGAAATGCCTAATATAAATAACGGTGTTAACCTCTTGAGCGCATCAGATCAATAACTTGAAATTTAGAAATGTTCTAAAATGTACACACTAGGACTAACAGAGTTGTATAAGAAGATGATCTAATACAGTTGAATCTCTCATACGTCATGGTTAGTTATTATTTGACTACTTGTGTTAATGTCAAGAACGTTGTGAGTCGTCTTATTGTTTTCTTATGTGTAAACGTCATGAATGTACAACGTGCCGTAACATGCAGTTGCCTCAGACAACATTACACAAACACTTTAGATGTACGGTACCATCCAACATTACACAAACACTTTAGATGTACGGTACCACCCAACATTACACAAACACTTTAGATGTACGGTACCATCCAACATTACACAAACACTTTAGATGTACGGTACCATCCAACATTACACAAACACTTTAGATGTACGGTACCACCCAACATTACACAAACACTTTAGATGTACGGTACCATCCAACATTACACAAACACTTTAGATGTACGGTACCATCCAACATTACACAAACACTTTAGATGTACGGTACCACCCAACATTACACAAACACTTTAGATGTACGGTACCATCCAACATTACACAAACACTTTAGATGTACGGTACCACCCAACATTACACAGACATTTTTTTATGTACCATCCCACATTACAGAGCCGCGATTAACTGATTTCGTAAGGTCAGGTCAGTCTAACCTAATGTAGTACGCACTATTCCTATGCCCAGCTAAGATATAGGAAAATCCAACCTAAAAGTGCGTGACACATTTCCAAGGAAATATGAATTCAAATAAATGTTGTTTGTTTAGAGACACTGAATTGTAAGTGTCAAGAAAATGTAGCGTTTCCAGTTTTCTCGTCATTTATACTGTGTTGTAATAATAATAATAATAATAATAAACATTACCTCTAAAGTCGAATATTCTACCTGTATGGCTAGGGACATCCACTCAAAATGAGGGCAATTTCATATGAGAGCTGAGGTTGTCATTTTTGTGCAATTGGAACAATGGCTGTGTTCACAGAATATTCAAAATTTGGAAAAAGCTGACATGGCTACGTTGATTTCGTCATTAGTTGAAAATACAAACCGTCTTTGTCATCGTCAAGTATTGAACCATTATGTCATCATCATCATCATCATCACCATCATCATCAAGTACCGGTCCTGCTGGTGTAGGTGATCATATCTCTTCACAACTTTCGATCTCGACAGTTATTTATCATTTCTGTTGTTAACGTCTCAGTTACTCATCGACGGAAAAAAACATGAGTACCTCCAAAGTCGAAGTTATCTGCCTGTGCGGCGAGGGGCCCTTGTGCACATGGCTGCCAGGGAAAAATGGATTAACACGCAAAATTCAGTTCCTAGTCTCTAGGGACTTCGTCAGACTTGAAAGCTGGCGAACGCAACAACAACAACAACAACAACAACATTTCTGTTGTTGACTTTCTGCCAAGCCATTCTCTTAAGCTGTCTGGTATCTTTTCTCTTTGCTTCTCTCTTTCTCTTCGTCCCTAAATTTTCCCAGTTGTTACAATATATTCCAACTGTACTCTTCTCATTACATGGTCAAAAATGATGATTGTTTCTTCCTAATATTGGAAATTAGCTCTCGTTTTGCTTTGACCTCTTTAAGAATACTTTCGTTACTCTTCTTAGCTGTCCATGGTACTCTCAACATTCTACTGTAAAACCACATTTCCACAGACTCCAGTGATTTTCTTGTTTGTTGTCCTATTGTCCATGATTCACATCCATATGTTAAAACTGGCTCAACATAACATTTAAGAACTCTTTTTCTTGTTTCTATTGTCAAAAATGGATTGCATAGTATTTTCCTCATTTTTTGGAAAGCTGCTTTTGCCTGAGCAAATCTGAATTTCACCAGTTTTGTACATCTTCCGTCTGAGGTTAATAAAGTTCCCAAATATTTAAATTCATTTACCTGTTTTAATATTATTCCACTATTCCCAATATATGTGTGTGTGTGTGTGTGTGTGTGCGTGCGTGCGTGCGTGCGTGCGTGTGTGTGTGTGTGTGTGTGTATATAAATCTTACACACGTTTATGCACCAACAGCAGGCAGTCAAGAGGAAAAGAGTTGATAAATTTTACGACGAGTTTACGAATCTTTATATAGTCAATGATAACACAACATGTTTTAAATGTCTTCATATAAACTATGTCTTTATAGTTTCTAGGCTATATAAGCGTTCTGTTGCGACTCTTGTATCACTCTTCTACATCGCCTTTACCCAGATCCCCTTTTTATTGTACAAAATCTTTAAGTTAATTACGAAAAATAATTATAATATTGAATGTCATATAATTTGACACGTTTTAAACATCATTAGCAACAACAAAGTTCTTTAACGTTTGTGTTCATCTACGACCTTCCATATGCTTGTTTATTTTGACCACAAACAAAAACAATGCAGCTTATAAGATTTATTCCCATTAGCACTCCGCCTCCCTTATCAGTTGTGTATTTCCCCACGTGACTGGAGACGCCCTTAATTTTAAGGCGCTCTCAATACCTTGTGGCTATGGACTTGCATTACGGCCTCTGTAGCTACAGGGTCTCCTGGCCACGGTGAGGAGAGAAAAGAAAAGAACCGCTGCCAGGTGTGTCGTAAGAGGCAAATAATAGAACCATTGTCAGGTGTGTGTAAGAGACAAATAATAGAACCACTGCCAGGTGTGTGTAAGAGACAAAAAATAGAACCACTGCCAGGTGTGTGTAAGAGGAAAATAATAGAACCATTGTCAGGTGTGTGTCAGAGACAAATAATAGAACCACTGCCAGGTGTGTGTAAGAGACAAATAATAGAACCATTGTCAGGTGTGTGTAAGAGACAAATAATAGAACCACTGCCAGGTGTGTGTAAGAGACAAATAATAGAACCACTGCCAGGTGTGTGTAAGAGACAAATAATAGAACCATTGTCAGGTGTGTGTAAGAGACAAATAATAGAACCACTGCCAGGTGTGTGTAGGAGACAAATAATAGAACCATTGTCAGGTGTGTGTAAGAGACAAATAATAGAACCACTGCCAGGTGTGTGTAAGAGACAAATAATAGAACCACTGCCAGGTGTGTGTAAGAGGCAAATAATAGAACCACTGCCAGGTGTGTGTAAGAGACAAATAATAGAACCATTGTCAGGTGTGTGTAAGAGACAAATAATAGAACCATTGTCAGGTGTGTGTAAGAGACAAATAATAGAACCACTGCCAGGTGTGTGTAAGAGACAAATACAGGGTGTTTCTAAAGTCGCAGTGCAGTGAATTTCTACTCTCGGAAGAAAAACGTCACCAGAAATACGGTTAACTAATGCGTCACACAAATTGTAAAATATTCAAATATACTTGACTGCTATCGGCGAGCTTATAATGGGTAATGTTGGTATTAACACAATAAAGTGCCTAAAGCATATGTTGAAAATGTCCACCACGGGCCTCAAGACATGTCGTGATTCGTCTTTCCATATTTGCGAAAACCTTCAGAATAATGTCTGGTGATATTTGTTTAATCTTGTCTACTATTTCAGTCTTTAGGTCATTAATTGTCTGCGGATTATTTTCATAAACTTTCCCCTTCAATGCCCCCCACAGATAATAATCTGGGGGTGTTAGATCTGGTGAACGAGCAGGCCAGATTCCACGTGAAATAATGCGATTTGCAAATATGCTTTCTAAATAATTGAGTGTTGTTGTGGCTGTGTGTGCTGTTGCCCCATCCTGCTGAAGCCAGGATTCCATAATTTCCCGTTCTGTAAGGTGTGCTATGAACGGTTCCAGAATTAAAGTACGGTAACGTTCTGCATTTATTGTTTCATAAAAAATATAGGTCCTATTATCCGCTTACGACTTATAGAGCACCACACTCCGACTTTTTGATCGTAAAGCGGCACTTGATGAAATTCATGGTGGTTTTCACTGCTCCACAGCCGATTGTTCTGACTGTTCACATAACCGGATAAATGAAACCAGGCCTCATCAGTGAAAAAAGTGACGTCAAGGATGGCAGCGCCATGTTCATAAATAAAATTCTAAAACCACATGCAGTAGTTTAAACGGGATTCATAATCTCTTTCTTGGAGTTGAGACACTTCAGTTAATTTGTATGGACGATAGTGTAGTTCACTTCTTAAAACCTTGTGAACAGAACTCTTAGATATTTGCACCTGTTGAGACAAGTGGTTTAAAGATGCATTTGGTCTCATTGTAATTCTGTCTTGGAGTTCCATAATTTGGTCTTGTGAAATTGAAGGTCTTCCAGATCGGTGGGTGTTTCTTTAATGACTGTGCATTATTTGAAAATCTAGTTGTTCCAATTTATTTATGTAAATCACGCATCATGTACTGCTGTAGCTTGTTCCTTTTTCGGTAAAGTTAAACATATAACATCACTATTCACAAAAGGTATTCGAAATATCCACCACGTTTTAGTTGGCAAATATTGATACGTTTTTTCATATTGTCAAAAACCTTACGCAGTATGGGCTGTGTAACATTATTAATGTTGTTGGCGATTGAAACCTGCAGCTCATCGAGTGTGTGGGGATTGTTTTCGTACACTTTTTCTTTCAGTTCACCCCAGAGATAGTAGTCCATGGGAGTAAGATCAGGAGACCGCGCAGGCCAAATTCCGCGAGAGATTATACGATTAGCAAAAATTTCATATAAAAATTCCAGTGATTTTACAGCAGTATGAGCAGTTGCGCCATCTTGTTGAAACCAAGCTTTTTCAATTTCTGGCTCTGAAAGTTGGGTTACGAATCGCTCCAGTATGTTAATCCTGTATCTTTCTGAATTTATTGTGTCATAGAAGAAAATTGGGCCGATTATCCGCTGACGACTCATTGCACACTACACTCCTACTTTCTGATCGTGGAGAGGCACTGGGTGCAATGCATGTGGATTTTCATCACTCCAATGACGATCATTCTGCCTATTCACGTACCCAGACAAATGGAACCATGCTTCATCTGTGAAGAAAGTGAAATCAAGGATTTCCTCACCTTCTTGGGCTAGAAAATTCTCAAACCACATACAATAATTAATTCTGGATTGGTGATCTAATTCTTTTAATTGAGGAACGACGGAAAATTTGTACGGATGTAACTTTAATTTTTTTTTTCAGAACTCTATGAACAGTACTGTTTGATTTGTGTACTTGTTGAGCCAGCTTTCTTATTGATTTGCCAGGACTCATTAGAATGCTGTCCTGGATGTTGAGAGATGTTACTTCAAGAACAGATGGTCTACCAGGACGGCTAACATCATGTACACTACCGGTGTTTTGAAATTTGATTATTAAATTACTCACAGTATTTCGATGAGGCACTGGTGTATCAGGAAATCTATTCACAAATTGTTCAACAACCCCATTCGAATACTTGCCGCCGTTACGGAACACATGCTCCACTACAAATACTCTTTCTTCAATCGTTAACACCATTGTAAGCCAGATCTATCATGTAGCAGTGATGTTTAAATGAACACGTAAATGGTGCTTGAACTATTACGTCCTACATAGATACAATTTAGGTGCGTAATTATTTCAACAACAAAAAATGCACAGTCATTAAAGAGACACCCTATAATAGAACCATTGTCAGGTGTGTGTAAGAGACAAAAAAATAGAACCACTGTCAGGTGTGTGTAAGAGACAAATAATAGAACCACTGTCAGGTTTGTGTAAAAGACAAATAATAGAACCACTGCCAGGTGTGTGTAAGAGGCAAATAATAGAACCACTGCCAGGTGTGTGTAAGAGGCAAATAATAGAACTACTGCCAGGTGTGTGTAAGAGGCAAATAATAGAACTACTGACAGGTGTGTGTAAGAGGCACATAATAGAACTACTGACAGGTGTGTGTAAGAGGCACATAATATAACCACTGCCAGGTGTGTGTAAGAGGCAAATAATAGAACTACTGACAGGTGTGTGTAAGAGGCACATAATATAACCACTGCCAGGTGTGTGTAAGAGGCAAATAATAGAACTACTGACAGGTGTGTGTAAGAGGCACATAATATAACCACTGCCAGGTGTGTGTAAGAGACAAATAATAGAACTACTGACAGGTGTGTGTAAGAGGCACATAATATAACCACTGCCAGGTGTGTGTAAGAGACAAATAATAGAACTACTGACAGGTGTGTGTACGAGGCGACTAAAGAGATTGGGGCTAAGCCGGGTATGGTCTTCGCCGATGCTACGGAGTTCGTGCATCTGAGCTGGAGCTATTTTCAGTGCGTTCGCTAGTGTGAGACGGGCGCGCATCATCATAATGAGCAACGTGCTGAGGATAGTATCTGAGCAATATGGTGTTATCGGCTGAGCAATGAATATGAAATGTCGACTAAACTAAACTAAACTAAACTAAACTAAACTAAACTAAACTAAACTAAACTAAACTAAACTAAACTAAACTAAACTAAACTAAACTAAACTAAACTCTCATTACATCTCCCAGGTTCCTGTTTAATGTTTAAAAAAATTAGTACTTTATAGAATGCTAATTTATGGAGATATAACTCCCTCTTCTTCTCTCTTCCTATCTCCACTCACTCCTTAGTTCGGTACATGTGTACACACATGCGTACGGAGCATCTAAAAGTTGTGACGTTAATGAATAGTATAATTGTTATGGTTATTGTAATAGTACATGTCTCACATAAAGACAAACAAACAAATAATCCAATTAAGGAGACGGAAATCAGACCACTTAACGACTTCAAGTAGATTGAGACACACTTAACAAAGATAGACGGTAAAAGACTTAGATATAAACAATTATGATATAATTCATGCATCAGGTTATGCTGAGTCTTCTTTTCCACGAAACCAAACTGCGGAAATTGCAAAAAGTAACTGAACTTCTCCGTTAACACGGTGCAACTAATTCACTTAGATGTAGTGTAGATATTGTGTAGATATAATGTACATGTTGTGTAGATGTAGTGTAGATATAATGTACATGTAGTGTAGATGTTGTGTAGATGTAGTGTAGATGTCGTGTAGATGTTGTGTAGATATAATGTACATGAAGTGTAGATGTCATGTAGATGTAGTGTAGATGTTGTGTAGATATAATGTACATGTAGTGTAGATGTCGTGTAGATGTAGTGTTGATGTTGTGTAGATGTTCTGTGGATGTAGTGTAGATGTTCTGTAGATGTAGTGTAGATGTAGTGTAGATGTAGTGTTGATGTTCTGTAGATGTAGTATAGATGTAGTGTAGATGTAGTGTTGATGTTGTGTATATGTTTTGTAGATGTAGTGTAGATGTTGTGTAGATGTTCTGTAGATGTAATGTAGATGTAGTGTAGATGTTGTGTAGATGTAGTGTCGATGTTGTGTCGATGTAGTGTAGATGTAGTGTAGATGTAGTGTAGATGTAGTGTAGATGTAGTGTCGATGAAGATGTAGTGTAGATGTTGTGTAGATATAATGTACATGTTGTGTAGATGTTGTGTAGATGTAGTGTAGATGTTGTGTAGATATAATGTACATGTAGTGTAGATGTCGTGTAGATGTAGTGTAGATGTTGTGTAGATATAATGTACATGAAGTGTAGATGTCGTGTAGATGTAGTGTAGATGTTGTGTAGATATAATGTACATGTATAGCAGATGTCGTGTAGATGTAGTGTTGATGTTGTGTAGATGTTCTGTAGATGTAGTGTAGATGTAGTGTAGATGCTCTGTAGATGTAGTGTAGATGTAGTGTTGATGTTCTGTAGATGTAGTATAGATGTAGTGTAGATGTAGTGTTGATGTTGTGTAGATGTTCTGTAGATGTAGTGTAGATGTAGTGTTGATGTTCTGTATCTGTAGTATAGATGTAGTGTAGATGTAGTGTTGATGTTGTGTAGATGTTTTGTAGATGTAGTGTCGATGTTGTGTAGATGTTCTGTAGATGTAGTGTAGATGTTGTGTAGATGTAGTGTCGATGTTGTGTAGATGTTCTGTAGATGTAGTGTAGATGTAGTGTAGATGTTGTGTAGATGTAGTGTCGATCTTGTGTCGATGTTGTGCAGATGTAGTGTAGATGTCGTGTAGATGTAGTGTAGATGTTGTGTAGATATAATGTACATGAAGTGTAAATGTCGTGTAGATGTAGTGTAGATGCTGTGTAGATATAATGTACATGTAGTGTAGATGTCGTGTAGATGTAGTGTAGATGTAGTGTAGATGTAGTGTAGATGTAGTGTTGATGTTCTGTAGATGTAGTATAGATGTAGTGTAGATGTAGTGTTGATGTTGTGTAGATGTAGTGCAGATGTAGTGTAGATGTAGTGTAGATGTAGTGTAGATGTAGTGTTGATGTTCTGTAGATGTAGTATAGATGTAGTGTAGATGTAGTGTTGCTGTTGTGTAGATGTTTTGTAGATGTAGTGTAGATGTTGTGTAGATGTTCTGTAGATGTAGTGTAGATGTAGTGTAGATGTTGTGTAGATGTAGTGTCGATGTTGTGTCGATGTAGTGTAGATGTAGTGTAGATGTAGTGTAGATGTAGTGTCGATGAAGATGTAGTGTAGATGTAGTGTAGATGTAGTGTAGATGTTGTGTAGATGTTCTGTAGATGTAGTGTAGATGTAGTGTAGATGTTGTGTAGATGTAGTGTCGATGTTGTGTCGATGTAGTGTAGGTGTAGTGTAGATGTAGTGTAGATGTAGTGTAGATGTAGCGTAGACGTAGCGTATACGTAGTGTAGATGTAGTGTAAATGTTAAGTTATTTTATTAAACAATTGATGGGTCTCTAACCTTTAGTTGCTACTAGGATGAAAAAAAATAGTAAGCGCAATCAGTGATGCAAACAAAGCAAGACAGAAAAAAAAGAGAAGGACACACCTTGTGGGATGGTTGTGTAACAATCTAGATTTATCATGGAGGTCGGGTACAAGAGTAGCTAACTGCAGGTAATGTCAATCAGACGTGAGGAAAGTATCTTATTTACTTACATACATATATACATACATACACACTTACACGCGTATACAGGCACGCAATAGCGTATACACGTACACATGTATACATGCACACAAGTACATACATATTTAAACACACATACACAAAGACACATTTACATATATATTCATATTCATATATACAGCAGAGGAAGAGAGAGAGAGAGAGAGAGAGAGAAAGGAAGGGGGTGATAGAAAGAGAAGGGGTGGGAAAAGGGAGAGGTGAAATGTGATTTGGT
The DNA here is from genome assembly GCA_032433765.1 of Megaustenia siamemsis. NCBI lineage: Eukaryota > Metazoa > Mollusca > Gastropoda > Stylommatophora > Ariophantidae > Megaustenia > Megaustenia siamemsis. The sequence goes on from JAVIAB010000156.1 coordinate 27,400,551, forward strand.
AATCATAAGCAGGAATGTCAAAACACATTTTATACCCTTCTTATTTTTGTCACATATTTTGATTTCCCCATAAACTATGTGACACTTATGATAGTCTCATGCTAACGACAAAATTCATGGAAGTGATTCATCTTTTTTTTTCCAACAAAGGATATACTCATAACGTTGATTCACTCCAAAGAACGCAGCCCTGATGCACGAACACCATAGCACCGGCGTAGAATCCTTAAAATGGGACCTTCGGTTGACTTGTCACATTAATCCACACGAAGAAGCGAAAGTAATAGGCGCCGAACAAATCCAACGCCGGTTATTGAACAGCTCCAAATGTCATGATGTAAAAAGCATCTTGTCTTCACGACGGGAAAAAGTCGCACTCACACCATCTGATTCGCTAAAAAAGGACCACTGTCAGGCTCACGCACTCAGTAGCACCGGCGCAAATCCGTTAGGCGGAACATCCGGTTGACTTTAACGCAGCGACCCACATTAGTGAGCTGCAATGAATCAGTCTTCAAACGCAAATCCTGCAGCAATCGATGGAACGCTATCTCTATTTCATCATCTTGGGACCAGAAGTCCTCTTCTAAATGCTGCAACGAAGTATTGCGCCATTTTAACACTTCAATTCTACGTGACATGACATATGATATGTGACGTCCTTCATCTTTACAAGTTACCAAACGATGCATCAGCCATTGGCTTCTGTGTCTTTCCTTTCTTTGTCAACTAAGGAGAGGAAGAAATCTTGGCATATATATATATATTTGGCGTTCGCCAGCTTTCACCTATGGCAAAGTCACTAGAGACGCCTCGCTACTGAGACCAGGGGTGGTTGCCACAGAGAGAAATCACACATAAAAATCCCAATTGGCGCAGCCGAAATTTGACCTCACAACCTCTCTATCTCGAGATCCGAGTTTTGCCTCGAGACGAACCAGTTCCCTGTCCTGACATATGAATTATTCTTCTACATTAGCTAAAATCATAGATGGATAGGACACACACTACGGAACCCAACTGAGAGTATTACACAACAGGCCCTTTTTTTGGAATCCTCAGGGGAAAAGACAAAGAGGAAGACCAAGGAAGAAGAAGAAGATTAGCTAAAGTCGCTCGTGCACTGCTGGGCCCCGAAAGGGGAGAAAAGAATAGCGGCGCTGTACCCTACCAGGCATGTTCGTAAAAGGCGAGAAAGGAGGGTTGGGCATGGGACTGGCTATCCCATACTGTAAAAAATAAGCTGAAAAGACTTCACAAACATGGACAAGTCAAAGAGAGAAAAAGTAATAAATGTTGTGCGGTGCATGAAGGACAGCTTACAGAAGCATTTGAAATAAGAACAGGAGTAAGGCAGGGATGCCTTCTGTCTCCATTTTTTTTTCTACTGGCTATAGATTGGATTATGAATGCAGGATAAAATGAGCATACTTGATGAGAGATCACAACAGCTTGGACTGAAGATTAATAGAGATAAGACCAACATTATGAGAATTAATACAGTTGGCAATAACCAAATAAAACTAGGAGAAATACCTCTACTAGACGTACAATCTTGCATATATCTGGACAGTACTATAGATAAAGAGGGAGGAACAGAAAATGATACCAAAATAAGGATATCTAAAGCAAGAGGAGCTTTCATTGCACTGGGAAATATATGGAAATCCAAAGAAATTAGGTTAAATACAAAAATAAAAAATTTCAACTCAAATGTTAAGTCGGTCCTATTATATGGCTGTGAAACATGGAGAACAACAAAATTGACAATCACAAAGATATAGACTTTCATTAATGGATTCTTACGCAGAATATAAGGATGGAAATAGCAGGACAAAATCACTAACATAGAATTATGGAAATGTACCAGTCAAATACTAGTGGATAAAGAGATACAGCGAAGACGATGGCGCTGGATAGGACACACACTACGGAAGCCAACTGAGAATATTACACAACAGGCCCTTTTTTGGAATCCCCAGGGGAAAAGACAAAGAGGAAGACAAAGGAATTCTTGGAGAAGACAGACAGAAGCAGAGATGAAGATGATGGGGAAGACATGAAATGATCTTAAAAGAATGGCAAAAAACAGAACGACTTGGAAAGTGTTTGTTCAAGACCTGTGCTCCACTGGGAGCTAAAAAGGTAGAAGAAGAATTAGCTAAAATACGATTTCATTGTACCGTCTTTTATTTTTTTAAGGCGTTATGTGACGGTACATAGGCTGAGTTGTTATTAACGACAAGCTATGATATGTTGGGTTTCCAAGCTGCCTTCCTTCTAAGAAACCTACTCGCTTTGCCATGCTGGGTAGTCTTTGCTTGCTGAGGCACCACAGTGACGTGAAGTAGGATCTGTATTAGCTATTAACCATGGTCCTGATGCAAGAAGTCATCTATGAGTCTCTGACCACTTTCAGCCACGGAAACTGGGTGGTCTAGAGGTAAAGCGTCAGCCTCAGAACAAGAAGGCTTGGGTTCGAATACTGCTACAGCCCGTAGGAATTTTTCTTGTTGAAACTAGTGAGATCCGATGTCTAGTTATCTCGGAGAGTGGTGAGATCCGATGTCTAGTTCTCTCAGAGAGTGTTGAGATCTGATGTCTAGTTCTCTCTGAGAGTGGTGAGATCTGATGTCTACTTCTCTCGGAGAGTGTTGAGATCCGATGTCTAGTTCTCTCGGAGAGTGGTGCGATCCGATGTCTAGTTCTCTCGGAGAGTGGTGCGATCCGATGTCTAGTTCTCTCGGAGAGTGTTGAGATCCGATGTCTAGTTCTCTCGGAGAGTGGTGCGATCCGATGTCTAGTTCTCTCGGAGAGTAGTGCGATCCGATGTCTAGTTCTCTCGGAGAGTGGTGAGATCTGATGTCTAGTTCTCTCGGAGAGTGGTGAGATCCAATGTCTAGTTGTCTCGGAGAGTGGTGAGATCCGATGTTTAACTCTTTCAGAGAGTGGTGAGTTCCGATGTCTAGCCCTCTCGGAGAGTGGTGAGATCCGATGTCTAGTTCTCTCGGAGAGTGGTGAGATCCGATGTTTAACTCTCTCAGAGAGTGGTGAGATCCGATGTTTAACTCTCTCAGAGAGTGGTGAGATCCGATGTTTAACTCTCTCAGAGAGTGTTGAGATCCGATGTTTAACTCTCTCAGAGAGTGGTGAGATCCGATGTTTAACTCTCTCAGAGAGTGTTGAGATCCGATGTTTAACTCTCTCAGAGAGTGGTGAGATCCGATGTTTAACTCTCTCAGAGAGTGTTGAGATCCGATGTTTAACTCTCTCAGAGAGTGGTGAGATCCGATGTTTAACTCTCTCAGTGAGTGGTGAGATCCGATGTTTAACTCTCTCAGAGAGTGGTGAGATCCGATATCTAGCCCTTTCGGATAACGGTGAAAACAGGGGGTCAGGTGTGAACTAAGCGCACGTTAAAGAATCATTAGCTGTTACAAAACGAAAAGAGTAGTCCAAAAATGGCCGCTGCAGAAATTGTTCAGCAATTAGAAATCTCCACACATCGAAGACGGATGGTTGGACCGAAAGGCGCAAATGTCACGACTCGTCGTACACTACCAACAAAACGCAACAAAACCCATTTAATGGGCAAACATTAAGGAAATAAGAAAGATGCACAGAAGCCATTTAATGGGCAAACATTAAGGAAATAAGAAAGATGCACAGAAGCCATTTAATGGGCAAACATTAAGGAAATAAGAAAGATGCACAGAAGCCATTTAATGGGCAAACATTAAGGAAATAAGAAAGATGCACAGAAGTCATTTAATGGGCAAATATTAAGGAAATAAGAAAGATGCACAGAAGCCATTTAATGGGCAAACATTAAGAAAATAAGAAAGATGCACAGAAGCCATTTAATGGGCAAACATTAAGGAAATAAGAAAGATGCACAGAAGCCATTTGGGAGCCGCGATAGCTCAGTGGTTAGTGAACTGGACTACTACAGACAAGGGGTAGGGTTCGATCCCAACCGACGGCTCCGGGTTCACCCAGCCTTAAATGGGTACCGGATTTTTTCTGGGAAAGTAAAGCAGCACGGGCGTAATACCGACCACATTACCCCAAAAATCATGTGCTGAAGGTCTTTAAAATATAGGGTCACTAACACCATATTTCCCTATACGCCACTTGGCGTGACGGGGGGTACTTTACTTTACAGAAGCCATTTAATGGGCAAACATTAAGGAAATAAGAAAGATGCACAGAAGCCATTTAATGGGCAAACATTAAGAAAATAAGAAAGATGCACAGAAGCCATTTAATGGGCAAACATTAAGGAAATAAGAAAGATGCACAGAAGCCATTTAATGGGCAAACATTAAGGAAATAAGAAAGATGCACAGAAGCCATTTAATGGGCAAACATTAAGGAAATAAGAAAGATGCACAGAAGCCATTTAATGGGCAAACATTAAGGAAATAAGAAAGATGCACAGAAGCCATTTAATGGGCAAACATTAAGGAAATAAGAAAGATGCACAGAAGCCATTTAATGGGCAAACATTAAGGAAATAAGAAAGATGCACAGTAGTCATTTTAGGTTCTTGGCCCTCGTATATGAGTTAGACACAAGTTCATTATTTAAAAAAAAAATTGTATTAAGATCAGCTCATACACAGGCCTCATCGACACCATAGTTACGTGACACGATTCAAGACTGGCATCTCAGCAGCTTCTACACACCCTAGATTGCTTGCCCACGTGTGACTGAGGTGTCAGTCGTCACATACTTCACAATTGTATTCAATATAGTACACGGAGAAAACACATTTGTGCTTATATACAACACTAAAAGCAAAACTTTGTGGGCCTCTTAAATAACCAAGAACAAAAACCCGTAACATATATAAAAGACACGACTTTGAAGATATAGATATTACTTGGACGATTGATGGATAGATAAACAGACAGACAGGCAAGTAGACAGACAGGCAGACAGACAGACAGACAGACGGGCAGACAGATAGATAGACAGACAGATAGATAGTTAGATAGATAGATAGATAGATAGATAGATAGATAGATAGATAGATAGATAGATAGATAGATAGATAGATAGATAGATAGATAGATAGATAGATAGATAGATAGATAGATAGATAGATAGATAGATAGATAGCTCTCACACACACACAGTAACCAATGCAACAGATACCAGTAATAACTGCTTCTCCAGGTGATAGTTGCTGAAGTGTTTTGCCTAGACATACATATATTCAGTTATTTTATTCACATGTTTTCTACAGTTATTTAGGTCACTGTAGACGCAGCCAATCCCAGTAAGTTTTCCCAGAGCCACGACATCGATTCCAAGAAATAACTTTTAATCAATGAAAACCCAATTTCTGTTTACACACATCAATGCTACCAGATTGACACGAACCAACCCGGATTTTCAAAATAAGGCATTATAATGTTGCACAACTACTACATAATATTAGAACATACAGTGCCACATAACTATCGAAGGTAAACACTGCACTGTAGCATTTAATATCAATGTGGCGTGATGTATAAATTCGACACTACATTTCAAGAGGAGGTAGAGGCTGGTTCTTCTTCACAGTTATTATCTTTGATAACTCAGTGAGCCAGGTACACGTAACTCAGTGAGCCAGGTACACGTAACTCAGTGAGCCAGGTACACGTAACTCAGTGAGCCAGGTACACGTAACTCAGTGAGCCAGGTACACGTAACTCAGTGAGCCAGGTACACGTAAGGACACGTAACTCAGTGAGCCAGGTACACGTAACTCAGTGAGCCAGGTACACGTAACTCAGTGAGCCAGGTACACGTAACTCAGTGAGCCAGGTACACGTAACTCAGTGAGCCAGGTACACGTAAGGACACGTAACTCAGTGAGCCAGGTACACGTAACTCAGTGAGCCAGGTACACGTAACTCAGTGAGCCAGGTACACGTAACTCAGTGAGCCAGGTACACGTAACTCAGTGAGCCAGGTACACGTAACTCAGTGAGACAGGTACACGTAACTCAGTGAGCCAGGTACACGTAACTCAGTGAGCCAGGTACACGTAACTCAGTGAGCCAGGTACACGTAACTCAGTGAGCCAGGTACACGTAACTCAGTGAGCCAGGTACACGTAACTCAGTGAGCCAGGTACACGTAACTCAGTGAGCCAGGTACACGTAACTCAGTGAGCCAGGTACACGTAACTCAGTGAGCCAGGTACACGTAACTCAGTGAGCCAGGTACACGTAACTCAGTGAGCCAGGTACACGTAACTCAGTGAGCCAGGTACACGTAACTCAGTGAGCCAGGTACACGTTATTTTCTCCTTTGTGTCGGCATGAAAGTCGTGCCGGGACCAAACCCAAGGTCACTTTATCATCAAGCAAGGTCGACGCCGAATCTCGCACGTGAATACTAAACTTCAACCTATAGAGAGTTGTCAAATACCAGCGCCCCCAGTGAAACAAAAGGGCCAAATCACAGTGCAACACAGTTCAGGAGAAGAGAAATAGCAAATACTATAACAGTGCATATCAATCTTGTTGTATATACATAGTTCACTACATATACTATATATATATATATATATAGGGTGTTAATAAAGTTGCCGTGGAGTGACTTGAAAAATATTTGTGAAATTACGTCACCGATTGGTGAAATGTTCATCACGATATTCCACAATCCAGTCTGCAGCATAAGACAACAAGCCGTTGTTATATTCACGGTTTCATTGCTGAAAGGAAATGAGGTTAAACATTGAAAGCAGGGTATTTTTGGTTGAACGTGTCTTCTGTAATTTGGGCACATATACTGAAGAAGTAATTCGAAAATTTCTACTGAACTTTCAAGACTTAAAAGTCCTAACTCCGCCAGACTATTATCTGTGGTGTGCACTGAAAGGAAAAGCTGATCTATATAATCCGCAAACAGTTAATGACCTGAAGGCAGATATCGTCATCCAGAGCCAACAAATATCACCGGTCATTATCCAGAAGGTTTTCGAAAATACGAAGAGGCGAGACAATAAATGTCTTGATGCCCTTGGTGGACATTTTGAACACATGCTGTAGACACAACTTCATCGTGTGAACAGCCACTTTACCCAATACAAGCCAGCCAAGAGCAGTAATGTCTAGATGAATAATAAAACTTTACGTTACAACTTCCCGTAATTTCAAAAATACTTTCATTGCACAGCGACTGTATAAACACCACGTATATATGGTCATTTTCCCTCTTACAGAGAAAGAGAGACAGAATCAGACAGACAAACTGGTAGTTAATCTGAAGCTGTGGCTGAATTCGGAGAAAATAAAACAAAAACTAATGACAATGTTCTTGAAAAAAATGATACAATTAGAAAATACGACAGAAATAATATGTTGCTATTAGGCAAAATATACGTTGAACACACTCGTCTGTTTTATCAAAGTCGGAGATAGAAACATACAAAGGCCATACATTATGTCATCTCTCATGGGGATAATGAGGTTAAAACCAAATCTCTCAAGGGACAGTAACAGATTCATCCCATTTTTATTTATTAATATGTAGATACATTAAGATAAAGATCTATAAAGATAGAGATGGACGGAGGGAGGGACGGACGGACGGAGTGAAGGAGGGAGGGAGGGACGGACGGACTGAGGGACAGAAAGACAGATAGACAAACAGACAGACAAGTAGATAGATAGATAGATAGATAGATAGATAGATAGATAGATAGATAGATAGATAGATAGATAGATAGATAGATAGATAGTAGGTAGGTAGGTAGGTAGGTTGGTGAGTAGACGTGTATGTAGATAGGTTGGTCGGAAAGTTGATAGGTAGTTAAAAGAGACAGATGGACCGACAGGCGGACAAACGAAAGTACAGAAGGAAAGAGAGACGGAGAGAAGCAAAGCAGGCAGGCTAGCAATCATGCACGCATGCATACATACATACATACATACATGCATACACACATACATACATACATACATACATACATACATACATATATACATATATACATATATACATACGTACAGAGAAACAGACATACATACAGACAGA
>JAVIAB010000156.1:27411087-27560433 GCA_032433765.1 Megaustenia siamemsis
GGAACACAGGATAGTTGGGCCACAGGATAGTTGGGCCACAGGATAACTGGAACACAGGATAGTTGGGCCACATGATAGTTGGGCCACAGGATAGTTGGGCCACAGGATAACTGGAACACAGGATAGTTGAGCCACAGGATAACTGGAACACAGGATAGTTGGGCCACAGGATAGTTGGACCACAGGATAGTTGGGCCACAGGATAGTTGGGCCACAGGATAGTTGGGCCACAGGATAACTGGAACACAGGATAGTTGGGCCACAGGATAACTGGAACCCAGGATAGTTGGGCCAAAGGATAACTGGAACACAGGATAGTTGGGCCACAGGATAACTGGAACACAGGATAGTTGGGCCACAGGATAACTGGAACACAGGATAGTTGGGCCACAGGATAGTTGGGCCACAGGATAACTGGAACACAGGATAGTTGGGCCACAGGATAGTTGGGCCACGGGATAACTGGAACACAGGATAGTTGGGCCACAGGATAACTGGAACACAGGATAGTTGGGCAACAGGATAGCTGGAACACAGGATAGTTGAGCCACATGATAGTTGGGCCACAGGATAACTGGAACACAGGATAGTTGGGCCACAGGATAACTGGAACACAGGATAGTTGGGCCACAGGATAACTGGAACACAGGATAGTTGGGCCACAGGATAGTTGGGCCACAGGATAACTGGAACACAGGATATTTGGGCCACATGATAGTTGGGCCACAGGATAGTTGGGCCACAGGATAACTGGAACACAGGATAGTTGGAACACAGGATAGTTGGGCCACAGGATAGTTGGGCCACAGGATAACTGGAACACAGGATAGTTGGGCCACAGGATAACTGGAACACAGGATAGTTGGGCTACAGGATAACTGGAACACAGGATAGTTGAGCCACAGGATAACTGGAACACAGGATAGTTGGGCCACAGGATAGTTGGACCACAGGATAGTTGGGCCACAGGATAGTTGGGCCACAGGATAGTTGGGCCACAGGATAACTGGATTGCAGGATAGTTGGGCCACAGGATAACTGGAACACAGGATAGTTGGGCCAAAGGATAACTGGAACACAGGATAGTTGGGCCACAGGATATCTGGAACACAGGATAGTTGGGCCACAGGATAACTGGAACACAGGATAGTTGGGCCACAGGATAACTGGAACACAGGATAGTTGGGCCACAGGATAGTTGGGCCACAGGATAGTTGGGCCACAGGATAACTGGAACACAGGATAGTTGGGCCACAGGATAACTGGAACACAGGATAGTTGGGCCACATGATAACTGCAACACAGGATAGTTGGGCCACAGGATAACTGGAACACGGCAAAGAAGACAATTTGAGCCATCCCTCTCTCTCTCTTCCCTTCCTGTTGGACCCTTTCGGGTTCCGAGGAGATACATAGTTCCAGTTGTTGCCCTTCTAGCAGCCCATCATTGATATTGCAAAGTTGTTCGGATGTTGTCAGTCCATCTTACTCAGGGTCTTCCACGGACTCTTCTCACATGTCCTTATTTAATAAATGTTGTGTGTGGTCTAGAATCTCTCGGCATTCTCCCAGTAGAGCAAACCATTTCCCTTGTTGTCTATATCGTTCACAACTGATTCAATGTCCAATCTCTCGCGCTCTCTCTCTCTCTCTCTCTCTCTCTATTTCACCAAGTGCTGCGGGAGCCGCGATAGCTCAGTGGTTAGTGAACTGGACTACAAAGGACAAGAGGTAGGGTTCGATCCCAACCAACGGCTTCCGGGTTCACCCAGCCTTTAATGGGTACCGGATTTTTTCTGGGAAAGTAAAGCGGCACGGGCGTAATACTGACCTCATTACCCCAAAAATCATGTGCCGAAGGTCTGTAAAAATTTATGGTCACTAACACCATATTACATTATACGCCACTTGGCGTGACGGGGGTACTTTACTATGTTTTACCAAGTGCAGCATAACAATTACTTAGCTCTATGTTAAACTTTTCCTTTATGGCTTCATCTTTCAGTTTATGACTATCAATTTTATGTGTAGTTGATCTCTTTTGTTGGCTTTTAAATTTTAATCTTATTTTCCCAATGCACAGGTTGTGGTCACTATTAACATCAGCACCTCTGTATGCTCTTACATCTATTAATGATGATCTGAATTGTTGTTTAATACATAGGTGGTCAATTTGATTTGAGGTTCTATCATCAGGAGATATCCATGTTATTTTGTGAATATTTTTGTGTATAATGTACCACCTATAACTAAATTTTCTATTAAACATAATTCTATTAATCTTTCACTTTCTCTCTCTCTCTCTCTCTCTCTCTCTATATATATATATATATATATATATATATATATATATAGAGAGAGAGAGAGAGAGAGAGAGAGAGAGACAGAGAGATAATGGTTTGACAGAAGGTCAGGTCAACGACAGAAATGATAAATAACTGTCAAAATAGAAAGTTGTTGAGAGACATGATCACCTACGCCAGTAGGCCCGGTACTTGATGATGATAATATATATATATATATATATATATATATATATATATATATATATATATAATATATATATATATATATCTGGAATAATAATAATAATTATATTATATAGCTGGAATAATAATAATAATTATATTATATATCTGGAATAATAATAATTATATTATATAGCTGGAATAATAATAATAATTATATTATATATCTGGAATAATAATAATTATATTATATAGCTGGAATAATAATAATAATTATATTATATATCTGGAATAATAATAATAATTATATTATATAGCTGGAAAAATAATAATAATTATATTATATAGCTGGAAAATGGGTTGGTCTGCTATGGAGTTGAGAGGGAGTTTAGTGGTAGAACAAATGTCAAGTTCCAAATGTCGAGTTCAGTAGCAAGTGAGACACTCCTATGTTATGGTATACGTGCCTAGCTGATACAACAACAGATTGACAGATGCAATCAACAGATATGACCTGATTATTTCACAACAAGAAATTGAGCCTAACGTGAGGGGAAGAACTAATGTAGGGAGATAACACTGTTTCCAAGAAAGTCGTAGTTATAAGAAACTTGCAATCTTTGGGAGTGACAAACAAATTCAAATTCACATAAAAATAGCAGCTGTTGAAGAACGGATGTTACCGTGTAGCCCACGGAGATGTTTTACTAAAAAATAACAGGCACGCTATAGCCACTGCAGACGTCACTACTCCATGACAGGCGCTTTACTACTACGGGGTCGGTATGTAGCGGTGAGGTTAGGCTGCTTGTACCATGTTCAAAAGTTCTCGGTTCGAAACCAGTAAGATTTGACCTCAAGGTAGCTACACAATAGAGGCGGGCGATAAAACGTAGTTATGTTTAAATTCAGCGCGTAAGATGAACACTCGACGATTGAACATTACATACAGTGGTCTACGTGCTGTTACACGGCAGAGTAAACAATTTGAACCATACACCCCCCCCCCCCCCCCCCCGCCCCATCCCTCTCTCTCTCTTCCCTTCCTGTTGGACCCTTTCGGGTTCCGAGGAGATACATAGTTCCAGTTGTTGCCCTTCTAGCAGCCCATCATTGATATTGCAGAGTTGTTCGGATGTTGTCAGTCCATCTTACTCAGGGTCTTCCACGGACTCTTCTCACATGTCCTCATTTAATAAATGTTTTGTGTGGTCTAGAATCTCTCGGCATTCTCCCAGTTGAGCAAACCATTTCCCTTGTTGTCTATATCGTTCACAACTGATTCAATGTCCAATCTCTTGCGCGCTCTCTATATATATATATATCTATTTCACCAAGTGCTGCGGGAGCCGCGATAGTTCAGTGGTTAGTGAACTGGACTACAAAGGACAAGAGGTAGGGTTCGATCCCAACCAACGGCTTCCGGGTTCACCCAGCCTTTAATGGGTACCGGATTTTTTCTGGGAAAGTAAAGCGGCACGGGCTTCTGTGTAGTTGTTCTCTTCTGTTGGCTTTTAAATTTTAATCTTATTTTCCCAATGCACAGGTTGTGGTCACTATTAACATCAGCACCTCTGTATGCTCTTACATCTATTAATGATGATCTGAATTGTTGTTTAATACATAGGTGGTCGATTTGATTTGATGTTCTGTCATCATGAGATATCCATGTTGTTTTGTGTATATTTTTGTGTATAATGTCCCGCCTATAACTAAATTTTCTATTAAACATAATTCTATTAATCTTTCTCTTTCTCTCTCTATGTATATATATACCAGGTGACCATGAAACCTAACTGATCTTGGTGGTTGAGAAGTTAGTCTGCTCGTTTCCTAATCAGAAGGGCATTGTTTCAACTCCCCAAAATGGCGGTTTTTTAAAAATCGAATCGGCAAGGCTCCAGGATTCTTAAAAAAAATGGGCATCAGATATTTTTCTTGGAAGTAAAGGCAGCCTCATATCACCCAAAAATGCTCCGTGGTCATGGAGAAATATGTCACTAATACCATAGTCACCACAAACCAAACAAGTTGTGGAGGGAACCTTTACTTATGAATCCCGAGAACACATTTTGTGATGCCAAGTGTATATGTCGTTGTCTGTGGCATATTTTCTTAAATAAATTATTGACATCTTTACAATAAACATTTAATGGTGTCAAGCGATGCGAGGATCGGGGTGTGTGTGTGGGAGAGTGGGCGAATATTAAAGAGCTAAAATATCACTTCGACAAGCACAGTGTACTTTAGTCGAAAGATCATCGTCAGTGCACAACGGACAAGTTCAAAGTGCTGAGATCACCTCCCAAGTACCTCTCCCAGAATGCAGCACTGCAGTCACGCACTAGCCAAAGCCCTGAAGATGGTTCAGCTCTGATGTACGAACTCCGCAGCACAGTTGATGACTTGAAATTGTCAAGGCTATTTGGGTAGATTTCTATCTCACAACAAAATGTTTGCCTGGGCTCCCTGTCCCCATGGTTAACATATTTTTTTTAAAAAAAAAGAGAGGTTTCGTAGCCTGACATTTAACGATGATGCACTTGAAGTTGTCCTTGAAATGGTTGTAAGACCTTGTTTCTAGATGTTCATTTTCCATAACATTATTGCAAGGCGATGATTATTTGTAGCCCAGTTTTTATCTTCTAGGAAAAAAAATCTTTTCGGAAAAAGGGCCATCTCAATCCGTATTTGCGTAATGTTTATATATATATATATATATATATATATATATATATATATATATATATATATATATATATATATATATATATATAATAGCTATCTACCTAAGAAGCTTTTCCTACAATTATCTTAACATCGGTTTTTTTCTGGGTTTGCCGCATCTCAAAATATGATCTTTCTTGAAACTTTAAGACCCGAATAATGAAACTACAAGGCCTCAATATTTTTGTGTGGAACAGTCACGTAACCCTTTGTGTTTATTTAATGGGCATTCATCTGGTTATAGTCTCAAGACTACACCTACGTCTGTATACTAAGTGATTCGATGAGCATGATAAGAAAAGTGGAGGCGGGATCTGTACGTAGGCAGTGTGTAGAGTCATTGCTGGAGTCAAACATACGTAAGGTCACCTTTGTCTATGTCCCTGGACATGCGGGAGTAATGGGAAATGAAAGAGCGGACAGGTTGGCTAGCTGCGCTATTGTTAAGGACGATCAACAAATGGATCGGGCGGACATCATTAATGCCCTCCGGGAAGTGGGAAGGACACAGGACTTCGACAAACACAGATCCACGTCACTGCATCGGATGATAGAGATGGGAGTTAAGATGGGCACAGCCAGAAATGAGAAACTTAGTGGCCGTGTAAGAAGACTAATTAACTAACACAGAACTGGAGTCGTCAGTCAGTCGCTGGACACTTCAAGACTTGCTGAGGAGGTAATCTGAGCACCTATGGACATGTTCGGAGTGCAATGATGATGACCCGCTAATAACTCAATAAATGTGGATAGAAGATTGCGGAAGGACATGATCGCCTACGCCAACCGGCATGCCACATGATAATGACAACCATATATGTTTCAAGTTGGATGCAGTGGTTCCCACAAAGTGCGTCACAGCTTCCAGGGGCGCCGCTAAACTTTGGCAATGGTGCAACACCAAGGATATATTTTATCGTGTGCTTACTCAATAGTTACAGGGTGTTAGACAGGGCTGTGTGCTGCCACCAGATTTGTTTAATATTTATAGTGAGATTATTTTAAGATCCATAAGGGACATGCCTGGAATAACAATTAGAGGTCATAATATAAATAATCTAAGGTATGCTGATGATACAGTCTTCATCGCTAAGAGTGAAAATGAGTTACAAGAAATGTTGGACATTATAGTGAAGGAAAGCAAAAAGAAAGGACTCAGCCTTAATAACAAAAAGACAGAGGTAATGGTAACAACAAAGAAAAAGACAACACCTCAGTGGAAAATAAAGACAAGTGGAAAAATATTAAAAGAGGTAAATGAATTTAAATATTTGGGAACTTTGTTAACCTTAGATGAAAGATGTACAAAAGAGGTGAGATGTAGAATGGCTCAGGCAAAAGCAGCTTTCCAAAAAATGAGGAAGATACTATGCAATCCATTTTTGACAATAGAAACAAGAAAAGAGTTCTTAAATGTTATGTAGAGCCAATCTTGATATATGGATGCGAATCATGGACAATAGGACAACATACAAGAAAATCACTGGAGTCTGCAAAAATGTGGTTTTACAGAAGAATGTTGAGAGTACCATGGACAGCTAAGAAGAGTAATGAAAATGTTATGAGAAAGATCAAAGCAAAAAGAGAGTTAATTTCCAATATTAGGAAGAGACAATAATAATTTTTTGACCATGTAATGAGAAGAGAACAACTGGAATATATTGTAGCAACTGGAAAAATTGAGGGACGAAGAGATAGAGGGAAGCAGAGAGAAAAAATAACAGACAGCTTAAGAGAATGGCTTGGCAGAAGGTCAACAACAGAAATGATAAATAGCTGCCGAGATCGAAAATTGTGGAGAGACATGATCACCTACGCCAGTAGGCACGGTACTTGATGATGATGATGACTCAATAGTTCGAAAATATAATGACAACATACACACAGGCTTATAATTGTGTAGTACACAAACAAGGTTCTGCACGGTAGCGTTAATTCTGCCCTCATTTCTCATCTTATATATTCTAGGGGGTGGGCTGGTCAAGGCAAAGAAATGCTTACAAATTCAAAGCTGCAGTAAAGCTAACAATGAAAATAAAAGTATGGTTAAAGCTTTACGTAATTGATGGACGATATAAATTTGAACGACGTTCCGGCGCAATAGACCTTCAGTAGGAACAAACAAATAACACACACACGCAGATATGTAAGTAAATAAATTATTATATATTATTATTGAACAAGTTTTGTCTCGGATGCTTCATTATTAGTTAGCTACGTAGGATTAGTTTGGTTTTCATGTCAAACTTATCCACGCTGAGTGGCCTGAAAAAGGTTACTTACCATTCATGTCAAACTTGTCCACGTTGAGTGGCCTGAAAAAGGTTACTTACCATTCATGTCAAACTTGTCCACGTTGAGTGGCCTGAAAAAGGTTACTTACCATTCATGTCAAACTTGTCCACGTTGAATGGCCTGAGAGCAAACTCCTGAATGCAGAACTTTAGCCATGCCTTCACCTCAGGGGCGGACCACAAGACGGGAGGTCGAACTGTTGGAGGTAGAAAAAAGTCAAACTATAGTACAACTAATTGACAATGTTTGATAGCAACAACAGACGTGTTCTGTGATTGTCCCAAAGTATTTACAAGAGATTTGTAATAATTCAACATATAACTTGTGTTATTGTTTGAATATACCAAGTCTAACAGTTTTACTTTGTATAATTGTTTGAATGAGCCGCGATAGCTCAGTGGTTAGCGAACTGGACTACAAAGGACAAGAGGTAGGGTTCGATCCCAAGCGACGGCTTCCGGGTTTACCCAGCCTTAAATGGATACTGGATTTTTTTCTGGGAAAGTAAAACGGCACGGGCGTAATACCGACCACATTATTCCTAAAAATCGTGTGCTGAAGGTCTGTAAAATTGATGGTCACTAACACCATATTTCCTGTACGCCACTTGGCGTGACGGGGCTCTTTACTTTGACTTATTGTTTGAAACAGCAGATTCTATCTGTTTTGCCTTGTGATATAAAGTGTGAATCGCTGCAAGTGAAGCAAGCAATAAATGTTTCAACCTTCAAATGAAGAATGCACAAACTCAGGTACAAACACTTCTTGAAGAAGGAACCAAGCATGATTTTTTCACGTGGTTTGGCAGTGATATTTTAATTATTTTGCTCATTTTAGAAATATAACGTGTACATCACTCTCTTATAAAATGTACATCACTCTCTTATAACGTGTACATCAGTCTCTTATAAATTGTACATCACTCTCTGATGTCGCATTAAAGTTGACTGAAAGAAGTTGCATAATTATATTTTGTAATTAAAAAACATTTGTCGTTAAATGTGTTATTTGACACCAGAGGCTATCAAGTTAGTCAAATACATTTGTCTATATGTGTCTATATATGTCTATAGATACGCATTATTTTCCTATTTACAAAAAAAAAAAAAAAAACAATAGCACTAACACAAATATAAGTTACGCCAGAAAGATCAAATAAATATTGTATGTGGTATCAAAAATCGAAATCACTGCTATGAACAATTAATGGTAGGAAGGTGCGAATTCTGAAAGACTAAGGTCAGGTTTATTCAAAAACGGTAAAGCTTGTAGATCTATAACTAGAATGTTACTCTTGGTTCACAACAAATGCCGTGTTTTATTACTTAGCTATAGACCCCACTCCTAGCATGGCTCATGAATGAGATAATAATAGAAATGAGAGGAATAGAATCAAATCTTGACAATTAGTTTTAATTGCTCAGTTTGAGTAAAATTGATAATGAGAGATACATTTTTGAGACTAAACAAAGATATTGAAGCCAAAAAAATCCATGTGCAGGAATGTCTAAACTATTTTACACTTTTTGTAGCTATTTTTTGTCACATATTCTGATTTGCAGATAAACTATGGTGTACTGATGCTGCTAACGACTAAATGTATGGAAGCGGTTTATCTTTTTGTGTAATCTGCTAAGCATGAAGACAGAACACAAATAGTAAGTTATGGTTTATTATATAGTAGAATAAGTTATGTAGATGAAATGTTATCGTACAATTGTGGGTGTCAAGAGCTTAGATCGCTTAGAAGGAGAGTTAGGCAGAGAAATAAATGGGAAGATAACATCAAAGATTGGACAGGCCTTGCAGATTGGAAAGATTGGAGATAAATGGAGAAGATCAATGCCTTGTTTCGGATTCTGTGTTTGCAATATTCAGAGACGTTTCAAAATTTGTAGTTTCATTGGAATGTCGTTGACGCATAGAATCATGAATCTCACGAACATTACAGTGAAAGTTTATCGATATTTTACATTTGAGGCTAAACCAGGAAGCTGCTTCATTGTATTCCAAACCTGGAGATAAAACAAAACATGCTCTCGGTATTAGTCATTGGACATTATCGTGATGGTTAAATGAAGATATTTCTACAGATACGAAAGGAGGATCAGCACGGAAATAAACATTTGATAACTTTGACAAAGAAGTGATTAAACGAGAGAGATTTATAGATTGTTGTATCGTAACGAATTATTGACGATAAGGAAATTGAAAATTATACTTAGACAAAACCATGACATTGACATATCCAAAATCACTCTATGGAAAATTATCAGAGCTTTTAGCTTAACATTTAGCAAGCATACAGGTGGTAAATATGTTATTTGTGAAAGGCATCGCCTTGTAGCGCTGAGAAGTAGATATTTATGACAAATTAGGGAATTGCGTAACAAAAATTTCGATATTGTTTATATCAATGAAACATGGATACATGCACACTAAACTAGAGTATCTCGCCAAAGTAACCAACAGTAAAAACTAACATTAATTTATCGTGTGAAAGCTTCAGTGAAAAACTTGCTTTAAATCATGAGATCTTGAGAAAGATACACTCAAAAAACAAGTACCACGCCGAGGCAACAACCTCTTCAGTATAAATAAGGTACTGTAAACATTACTTTAATACTGCAATTGATATCTATATGTTGTTTAAATTTTTTTTATTTTAAATATTTTTTTGTTATTGCGAAACACAACTAGCTATTGAAATGTCATTAAGTGCGTGTATCGCATAAGTACCTTGAATATTAACAAAAATAAAATCAAACAGCAAATGAACAGTTATTATGAAATTTAAAGTTATCTTTTTTTTTTTGCATCTACAAATATTTCTTGCGCACACACAGTCACACACCCACCCACACATATTATAAATATATATATATAAATAAATATATATATGTACACACACACACACACACACACACACGCACGCACGCACGCACGCACGCACGCACACACACACACACACATACATATATTCGTCCCCGATTTTGTGGGACAGTCTCAGAAATAAGCAAAAAAAATCCTCTGAAATGTAAAAAATATGACAAATGTCCCCGGAAACCATGGGAAAAAAATGGTCACCCTATTCTACATATATAGGATGAATTGGTTCTAAATATATAGGATGACTTGATTCTGTCTATATAGAATGAGTTGATTCTGTCTATATAGCATGAGTTGTTTCTGTCTATAAAGGATGAGTTGATTCTATCTGTATAGATGAGTTGATTCTATCTATATAGGATGACTTGATTCTGTCTATATAGGATGACTTGATTCTATCTATACAGGATGACATGATTATATCTATATATGATGAGTTGATTCTGTCTATATAGGATGAATTGATTCTATCTATATATGATGAGTTGATTCTGTCTATATAGGATGGATTGATTCTATCTATATATGATGAGTTGATTCTGTCTATATAGGATGAATTGATTCTATCTATATATGATAAGTTGATTCTGTCTATATAGGATGAATTGATTCTATCTATATATGATGAGTTGATTCTGTCTATATCGGATGAATTGATTCTATCTATATATGATGATTTGATTCTGTCTATATCGGATGAATTGATTCTATCTATATATGATGATTTGATTCTGTCTATATAGGATGAGCTGATTCTATCTATATAGGATGAATTGATTCTATCTGTATAGGATGATTTTGATTCTATCTGTATAGGATGAGTTGATTCTGTCTATATAGGATGAATTGATTCTATCTATATAGGATGAATTGATTCTATCTGTATAGGATGAGTTGATTCTGTCTATATAGGATGAATTGATTCTATCTGTATAGGATGAGTTTATTCTGTCTACATAGGATGACTTGATTCTATCTATATAGGATGACTTGATTATATCTACATAGGATGAGTTGATTCTATCTATATAGGATGACTTGATTCTATCTATATAGGATGACTTGATTATATCTATATAGGATGAATTGATTCTATCTATATAGGATGAGTTGATTCTGTGTATATAGGATGAGTTGATTCTATCTGTATAGGATGACTTGATTCTATCTATACAGGATGACTTGATTATATCTATATAGGATGAGTTGATTCTATCTATATATGATGCGTTGATTCTGTCTATATAGGATGAGTTGATTCTATCTGTATAGGATGATTTTATTCTGTCTACATAGGATGAGTTTATTCTGTATATATAGGATTACTTGATTCTATCTATATAGGATGAGTTGATTCTGTCTATATAGGATGGGTTGATTCTATCTATATAGGATGAGTTGATTCTTTCTATATATGATGAGTTGATTCTATCTATATAGGATGAATTGATTCTATCTATATAGGATGAGTTGATTATGTCTATATAGGATGAGTTGATTCTTTCTATATAAGATGACTTGATTCTATCTATATAGGATGACTTGATTCTGTCTATATAGGATGACTTGATTCTGTCTATATAGGATGAGCTGATTCTGCCTATATAGGATGACTTGATTCTGTCTATATAGGATGACTTGATTCTGTCTATATAGGATGAGCTGATTCTGTCTATATAGGATGGCTTGATTCTGTCTATATAGGATGAGTTGATTCTATCTATATAGGATGAATTGATTATATCTATATAGGATGACTTGATTCTGTCTATATAGGATGACTTGATTCTGTCTATATAGGATGACTTGATTCTATCTATATAGGATGACTTTATTCTGTCTATATAGGATGACTTTATTCTGTCTATATAGGATGACTTGATTCTGTCTATATAAATACTTCAGACATGCAAGTGTCAATATTTCCTTCAAGGGATGGATGTCAAATAAATTATCTTCTTTTTCTTCTTCTATCCTTCCTCAATTGCCGTTGAAGTCGAGGGGAGATGCAGTCTGCGATTCTTTGCTCTTCAGTTGGCCTCTTCTGATGTTATCCCTCCTAGTGACTCTAGTATTCCCTTTATACATCTCCTTCTCGGTCTTCCTCTTAATCTGACGTTTTCGTAGCGTTTGTTTATGGCTCTTTGAGTCATTGTATTTTTTTTGTCTTGTTATGTGACCGAACCATTTTATCTGTTGTTTCATTATGTATTCGAAGGCTGGTTCAATTTCGAGTTTCTTCCGCAGGTCAGTGTTTCTTACTCTGTCCCTTAAGCTGTTTCCTGTCATTCTTCTGACACATTTTATTTCGATGGTCGTTATCTTTCTTATTGTTCTAGAGTCCAGCGTCCAATTCTGGCACTGATAGCACAGAGTTGGTAGAAAAATTGATTTGTATATTGCCCTTTTCGCTTCCACGGCAAATGTCGGCAGTTGGAACAAATTAGCGGCACACATCATTTAGCTACTCCGAATGATTCAAGACAACTGCATGTGTTTATGTCCAGCATAAAGGATAATGACATCAATAATGTTTTCCACGTGAAAGGGTTTATGACACCAGTAGACTTAACAAATAAAATGAAATGCTCATTGATTATGAAAAAACAACTGGATTTATTAGCTACTAATGAGCAACACTATGCTATATAGAACCAATTCTGACCTATGGAAGCGAATCATGGACAGTAGACAAACAAATGAAAAGACGATTAGAGGCCACAGAGATGGGATTTCTCAGAAGAATGTTGAAAGTTCCCTGGACAGATAGAAAGACCAATGAGGAATTTCTCAAAGAGGCCAACACAAAAAGGGAGCTCTTAAAAAACATCAGAAAGAAGCAATCAATATTTTTCGGGCACATCATGAGAAGAGGAAAGTTGGAATACTTGGTTACAACTGGTAAAATAAAAGGAAGGAGAGATCGCGGACGACAAAGAGAGAAAATACTGGATAGCTTGGTGTCATGGCATGGAAAACAGTCAACAACAGAACTGATACGATGCACTGTAGATAGAAGATTGTGGAGGGACATGATCGCCTACGCCAACCGGCAGGGTTCATGATGATGATGATGAATGAGCAACACACACATCTGGTTTGTGAAATAGAATAAATATACCGCAATACTGTCAAATACATTTTTGGAACACACCAAATATTTTTTTTAAAAAGCTGATAAGAATAACAAAGAAAATTGCTGCTTCGATAAATCTGTGCAGTCTACAAAACAAGCGTGATTAAAGTATTAAGGTTGGAACAAAAATAGAACCCCATAAAAATAGAGTTCTAGGATAAGTAATTGCTGAGAAGTTCAATAAACTGCAATGGCAAACATGGGTGTACACACTAAAGTCACAATCTATAGCGTAAAGCTGAAAAGCTGAAAGTGTTATATTCAAAGTGAAAGCATTTCTCTACTGTTGTTTATATCCATTTATTGTTCTACATTTGTTGATGTCTATTTGTTCAAATATATTTAATGATTTACAATTGGTGATGTCTATTTGTTGATATATATTTAATGATCTACAATTGGTGATGTCTATTTGTTCATATATATTTAATGATCCACAGTTGTTGATGTCTGTTCATATATATATTTAATGATCTACAATTGTTGATATCCATTTGTTCATCTATATTTAATGATCTACAATTGTTGATGTCTTTTTGCTCATCTATATTTAATTATCCACAGTTGTTCATGCATATTAAATCATCTATATTTAATTATCAACAGTTGTTCATGCATATTAAATCCTCTATATTTAATTATCAACAATTGTTCATGCATATTAAATCATCTATATTTAATAATCTACAGTTGTTCATGCATATTAAATCATCTATATTTAATTATCTACAGTTGTTCATGCATATTAAATCATCTATATTTAATTATCAACAGTTGTTCATGCATATTAAATCATCTATATTTATTTATCAACAGTTGTTCATGCATATTAAATCATCTATATTAATTATCTACAGTTGTTCATGCATATTAAATCATCTATATTTAATTATCAACAGTTGTTCATGCATAGTAAATCATCTATATTTAATTATCAACAGTTGTTGCCTATTTGTTCATCTACATTTATTTAATTGTGGATGTTCAAGCACAAGTAACACAATTTACCGATCTCGTTAGTCACTACAAGTTGAGGGATATAGTTATGTGGAGATCAAGGTACTTATTGACTTGCCTGACTTGCTGTGTGGATGAGGGGAGATCAAGGTACTTATTGACTTGCCTGACTTGCTGTGTGGATGAGGGGAGATCAAGGTACTTATTGACTTGCCTGACTTGCTGTGTGGATGAGGGGAGATCAAGGTACTTATTGACTTGCCTGACTTGCTGTGTGGATGAGGGGAGATCAAGGTACTTATTGACTTGCCTGACTTTCTGTGTGGATGAGGGGAGATCAAGGTACTTATTGACTTGCCTGACTTGCTGTGTGGATGAGGGGAGATCAAGGTACTTATTGACTTGCCTGACTTGCTGTGTGGATGAGGGGAGATCAAGGTACTTATTGACTTGCCTGACTTGCTGTGTGGATGAGGGAGATCAAGGTACTTATTGACTTGCCTGACTTGCTGTGTGGATGAGGGAGATCAAGGTACTTATTGACTTGCCTGACTTTCTGTGTGGATGAGGGGAGATCAAGGTACTTATTGACTTGCCTGACTTGCTGTGTGGATGAGGGGAGATCAAGGTACTTATTGACTTGCCTGACTTGCTGTGTGGATGAGGGAGATCAAGGTACTTATTGACTTGCCTGACTTGCTGTGTGGATGAGGGGAGATCAAGGTACTTATTGACTTGCCTGACTTGCTGTGTGGATGAGGGGAGATCAAGGTACTTATTGACTTGCCTGACTTGCTGTGTGGATGAGGGAGATCAAGGTACTTATTGACTTGCCTGACTTGCTGTGTGGATGAGGGGAGATCAAGGTACTTATTGACTTGCCTGACTTGCTGTGTGGATGAGGGGAGATCAAGGTACTTATTGACATGCCTGACTTGCTGTGTGGATGAAAGGAGATCAAGGTACTTATTGACTTGCCTGACTTGCTGTGTGGATGAGGGAGATCAAGGTACTTATTGACTTGCCTGACTTGCTGTGTGGATGAGGGGAGATCAAGGTACCTATTGACTTGCCTGACTTGCTGTGTGGATGAGGGGAGATCAAGGTACTTATTGACTTGCCTGACTTGCTGTGTGGATGAGGGGAGATCAAGGTACTTATTGACTTGCCTGACTTGCTGTGTGGATGAGGGGAGATCAAGGTACTTATTGACTTGCCTGACTTGCTGTGTGGATGAGGGGAGATCAAGGTACTTATTGACTTGCCTGACTTTCTGTGTGGATGAGGGGAGATCAAGGTACTTATTGACTTGCCTGACTTGCTGTGTGGATGAGGGGAGATCAAGGTACTTATTGACTTGCCTGACTTGCTGTGTGGATGAGGGGAGATCAAGGTACTTATTGACTTGCCTGACTTTCTGTGTGGATGAGGGGAGATCAAGGTACTTATTGACTTGCCTGACTTGCTGTGTGGATGAGGGGAGATCAAGGTACTTATTGACTTGCCTGACTTGCTGTGTGGATGAGGGGAGATCAAGGTACTTATTGACTTGCCTGACTTGCTGTGTGGATGAGGGGAGATCAAGGTACTTATTGACTTGCCTGACTTGCTGTGTGGATGAGGGGAGATCAAGGTACTTATTGACTTGCCTGACTTGCTGTGTGGATGAGGGGAGATCAAGGTACTTATTGACTTGCCTGACTTGCTGTGTGGATGAGGGGAGATCAAGGTACTTATTGACTTGCCTGACTTGCTGTGTGGATGAGGGGAGATCAAGGTACTTATTGACATGCCTGACTTGCTGTGTGGATGAAAGGAGATCAAGGTACTTATTGACTTGCCTGACTTGCTGTGTGGATGAGGGAGATCAAGGTACTTATTGACTTGCCTGACTTGCTGTGTGGATGAGGGGAGATCAAGGTACTTATTGACTTGCCTGACTTGCTGTGTGGATGAGGGGAGATCAAGGTACTTATTGACTTGCCTGACTTGCTGTGTGGATGAGGGGAGATCAAGGTACTTATTGACTTGCCTGACTTGCTGTGTGGATGAGGGGAGATCAAGGTACTTATTGACTTGCCTGACTTGCTGTGTGGATGAGGGGAGATCAAGGTTCTTATTGACTTGCCTGACTTGCTGTGTGGATGAGGGGAGATCAAGGTACTTATTGACTTGCCTGACTTGCTGTGTGGATGAGGGGAGATCAAGGTACTTATTGACTTGCCTGACTTGCTGTGTGGATGAGGGGAGATCAAGGTACTTATTGACTTGCCTGACTTGCTGTGTGGATGAGGGGAGATCAAGGTACTTATTGACTTGCCTGACTTTCTGTGTGGATGAGGGGAGATCAAGGTACTTATTGACTTGCCTGACTTGC
The DNA here is from genome assembly GCA_032433765.1 of Megaustenia siamemsis. Lineage (NCBI taxonomy): Eukaryota > Metazoa > Mollusca > Gastropoda > Stylommatophora > Ariophantidae > Megaustenia > Megaustenia siamemsis. The sequence goes on from JAVIAB010000156.1 coordinate 27,427,937, forward strand.
TGTGTGGATGAGGGGAGATCAAGGTACTTATTGACTTGCCTGACTTGCTGTGTGGATGAGGGGAGATCAAGGTACTTATTGACTTGCCTGACTTGCTGTGTGGATGAGGGGAGATCAAGGTACTTATTGACTTGCCTGACTTGCTGTGTGGATGAGGGGAGATCAAGGTACTTATTGACTTGCCTGACTTGCTGTGTGGATGAGGGGAGATCAAGGTACTTATTGACTTGCCTGACTTGCTGTGTGGATGAGGGGAGATCAAGGTACTTATTGACTTGCCTGACTTGCTGTGTGGATGAGGGGAGATCAAGGTACTTATTGACTTGCCTGACTTGCTGTGTGGATGAGGGGAGATCAAGGTACTTATTGACTTGCCTGACTTGCTGTGTGGATGAGGGGAGATCAAGGTACTTATTGACTGCCTGACTTGCTGTGTGGATGAAAGGAGATCAAGGTACTTATTGACTTGCCTGACTTGCTGTGTGGATGAGGGGTGATCAAGGTACTTATTGACTTGCCTGTCTTGCTGTGTGAATGAGGGGAGATCAAGGTACTTATTGACTTGCCTGACTTGCTGTGTGGATGAGGGGAGATCAAGGTTCTTATTGACTTGCCTGACTTGCTGTGTGGATGAGGGGAGATCAAGGTACTTATTGACTTGCCTGACTTGCTGTGTGGATGAGGGGAGATCAAGGTACTTATTGACTTGCCTGACTTGCTGTGTGGATGAGGGGAGATCAAGGTACTTATTGACTTGCCTGACTTGCTGTGTGGATGAGGGGAGATCAAGGTACTTATTGACTTGCCTGACTTGCTGTGTGGATGAGGGGAGATCAAGGTACTTATTGACTTGCCTGACTTGCTGTGTGGATGAGGGGAGATCAAGGTACTTATTGACTTGCCTGACTTGCTGTGTGGATGAGGGGAGATCAAGGTACTTATTGACTTGCCTGACTTGCTGTGTGGATGAGGGGAGATCAAGGTACTTATTGACTTGCCTGACTTGCTGTGTGGATGAGGGGAGATCAAGGTACTTATTGACTTGCCTGACTTGCTGTGTGGATGAGGGGAGATCAAGGTACTTATTGACTTGCCTGACTTGCTGTGTGGATGAGGGGAGATCAAGGTACTTATTGACTTGCCTGACTTGCTGTGTGGATGAGGGGAGATCAAGGTACTTATTGACTTGCCTGACTTGCTGTGTGGATGAGGGAGATCAAGGTACTTATTGACTTGCCTGACTTGCTGTGTGGATGAGGGGAGATCAAGGTACTTATTGACTTGCCTGACTTGCTGTGTGGATGAGGGGAGATCAAGGTACTTATTGACTTGCCTGACTTTCTGTGTGGATGAGGGGAGATCAAGGTACTTATTGACTTGCCTGACTTGCTGTGTGGATGAGGGGAGATCAAGGTACTTATTGACTTGCCTGACTTGCTGTGTGGATGAGGGGAGATCAAGGTACTTATTGACTTGCCTGACTTGCTGTGTGGATGAGGGGAGATCAAGGTACTTATTGACTTGCCTGACTTGCTGTGTGGATGAGGGGAGATCAAGGTACTTATTGACTTGCCTGACTTGCTGTGTGGATGAGGGGAGATCAAGGTACTTATTGACTTGCCTGACTTTCTGTGTGGATGAGGGGAGATCAAGGTACTTATTGACTTGCCTGACTTGCTGTGTGGATGAGGGGAGATCAAGGTACTTATTGACTTGCCTGACTTGCTGTGTGGATGAGGGGAGATCAAGGTACTTATTGACTTGCCTGACTTGCTGTGTGGATGAGGGGAGATCAAGGTACTTATTGACTTGCCTGACTTGCTGTGTGGATGAGGGGAGATCAAGGTACTTATTGACTTGCCTGACTTGCTGTGTGGATGAGGGGAGATCAAGGTACTTATTGACATGCCTGACTTGCTGTGTGGATGAAAGGAGATCAAGGTACTTATTGACTTGCCTGACTTGCTGTGTGGATGAGGGGTGATCAAGGTACTTATTGACTTGCCTGACTTGCTGTGTGAATGAGGGGAGATCAAGGTACTTATTGACTTGCCTGACTTGCTGTGTGGATGAGGGGAGATCAAGGTTCTTATTGACTTGCCTGACTTGCTGTGTGGATGAGGGGAGATCAAGGTACTTATTGACTTGCCTGACTTGCTGTGTGGATGAGGGGAGATCAATGTACTTATTGACTTGCCTGACTTGCTGTGTGGATGAGGGGAGATCAAGGTACTTATTGACTTGCCTGACTTGCTGTGTGGATGAGGGGAGATCAAGGTACTTATTGACTTGCCTGACTTGCTGTGTGGATGAGGGGAGATCAAGGTACTTATTGACTTGCCTGACTTGCTGTGTGGATGAGGGGAGATCAAGGTACTTATTGACTTGCCTGACTTGCTGTGTGGATGAGGGAGATCAAGGTACTTATTGACTTGCCTGACTTGCTGTGTGGATGAGGGGAGATCAAGGTACTTATTGACTTGCCTGACTTGCTGTGTGGATGAGGGGAGATCAAGGTACTTATTGACTTGCCTGACTTGCTGTGTGGATGAGGGGAGATCAAGGTACTTATTGACATGCCTGACTTGCTGTGTGGATGAGGGGAGATCAAGGTACTTATTGACTTGCCTGATTTGCTGTGTGGATGAGGGGAGATCAAGGTACTTATTGACTTGCTTGATTTGCTGTGTGGATGAGGGGAGATCAAGGTACTTATTGACTTGCCTGACTTGCTGTGTGGATGAGGGGAGATCAAGGTACTTATTGACTTGCCTGTCTTGCTGTGTGGATGACCTGTCAATCAGATCTAAGCAACTTAAACTAATGGACTTATGAATTCATTACACCTCGTTCAAAGACAATTGCTCAACTACACATGTTCATCTATTCAATTATAGTTATGAAGCTACACATGCTCATCTCTACTTGTTCATAATCTACATTTATGTAAATACACATTTCACCTACAACTCTTCCAATACTCGTATCAATTTGTTAACCTGCATTATTTCAACTTCAGATGTTCATCAAAGGTCAGTACCATGAAAAATTGAAACGAGAATACCAAAAGTATAACGAGAGGGACGGATACCTCCAACTATCAAGGAGGGATCAAGTCATCACACTTCGCCTACGCACTGGTCACAATAGAATTAGAAACCATATGTTCACCAAATTAAAATTAGGTACAACCAGCCAATGCCACTGCACACTGGACAATATGACTACAAAACATGGTCTACAGGATTGCCCCCAGTTCAGAGACATGAGAAGAGCAATGTGGTCCACACCCACCACCCTGGAAGAGAAACTATATGGGGCAATCGAATCACTTCAACAGACAGCTGACTTCATGAGAGAGTCTGGAATCCTACTCTGATTGAGACTTGATCGCAGAGAGAGAGAGAGAGAGAGAGAGAGAGAGAGAGAGAGAGAGAGAGAGATGTTCAGATCTGTAGCTGCGTCTTGTCATGCTAATTATGAGACAGTCAATGATAACAACAATAAGATCCTTGTTAACGATAATAAATTAGGAGAAAACACAGGTGAAGATTATAAGGGAAAACAGGGATACGCTTATATTCTTGGTCTACTTCTATCCTAGGGAAAACAGGGATATGCTTATATTCTAGGTCTACTTCTATCCTAGGGAAAGCAGGGATACGCTTATATTCTAGGTCTACTTCTATCCTAGGGAAACAGGGATACGCTTATATTCTAGGTCTACTTCTATCCTAGGGAAACAGGGATTCGCTTATATTCTTGGTCTACTTCTATCCTAGGGAAAACAGGGATATGCTTATATTCTAGGTCTACTTCTATCCTAGGGAAAGCAGGGATACGCTTATATTCTAGGTCTACTTCTATCCTAGGGAAACAGGGATACGCTTATATTCTAGGTCTACTTCTATCCTAGGGAAACAGGGATACGCTTATATTCTAGGTCTACTTCTATCCTAGGGAAACAGGGATACGCTTATATTCTAGTCTACTTCTATCCTAGGGAAACAGGGATACGCTTATATTCTTGGTCTACTTCTATCCTAAGGAAAACAGGGATATGCTTATATTCTAGGCCTACTTCTATCCTAAGGAAAACAGGGATACGCTTATATTCTTGGTCTACTTCTATCCTAAGGAAAACAGGGATATGCTTATATTCTAGGTCTACTTCTATCATAAGGAAAACAGGGATACGCTTATATTCTTGGTCTACTTCTATCCTAAGGAAAACAGGGATATGCTTATATTCTAGGCCTACTTCTATCCTAGAGAAAGCAGGGCTATGCTTATATTCTAGGTCTACTTCTATCCTAGGGAAACAGGGATACGCTTATATTCTAGGTCTACTTCTATCCTAGGGAAACAGGGATACGCTTAAATTCTAGGTCTACTTCTATCCTAGGGAAACAGGGATACGCTTATATTCTAGGTCTACTTCTATCCTAGGGAAAACAGGGATATGCTTATATTCTTGGTCTACTTTATCCTTGAGAAAGCAGGGATATGCTTATATTCTTGGTCTACTTTATCCTAGAGAAAGCAGGGATATGCTTATATTCTTGGTCTACTTCTATCCTAGGGAAAACAGGGATATGCTTATATTCTAGGTCTACTTCTATCCTAGGGAAAGCAGGGATACGCTTATATTCTTGGTCTACTTCTATCCTAGGGAAAACAGGGATACGATTATATTCTAGGTCTACTTCTATCCTTCCCAAAACTTCGATTTGTAGATGTGTGTAAACGCGATATGAAGACTCTGAACATAAACCCTGCAGCATGGGAAGACATAGCTGCAGACCGCAATCTCTGGAAACACACTCTAAAGGTTCACCTCAAACAAGAAGCAGCAGATTCATAGAGAAAGAGAATACACGACGAAAGAAAATAAAGGACAAAATAACATTTCTAGGGGCGTTGAAAAATCCATAGTCAACTATGACTGGAGGCTACTAAAATTCTATCCTAGGGAAAGCAGGGATACGTTTATATTCTAGGTCTACTTCTATCCTAGGGAAAGCAGGGATATGCTTATATTCTAAGTCTAATTCTATCGCAGGAAAAGCAGGGATAAGACAAACTATGCGATCACGTGATTATTGTCAGACCATAGATAACCGCACTTTTGAAAAAGATGCAGCTCAGTAAACTAAAGACATGAAAAATGTGCAGCTCAGTAAACTAAAGACATGAAAAAGGTGCAGCTTAGTAAACTAAAGACATGAAAAAGGTGCAGCTCAGTAAACTAAAGACATGAAAAAGGTGCAGCTTAGTAAACTAAAGACATGAAAAAGGTGCAGCTCAGTAAACTAAAGACATGAAAAAGGTGCAGCTCAGTAAACTAAAGACATGAAGACGTGAACAAGTTTTGTAAATAACTATATCATCATCATCATCATCATTAAAGTATCATGCCCGCTGGCGTAATCGATCATGTCTCTCCAAAACTTTCGATCTCGACAGTTATTTATAATTTCTGTTGTTGACCCTCTGTCAAGCCATTCTCGTAAGTTGCCTGGCATCTTTCTCTTTGCTCTCCTCTATCTCTTCATCTCTCAATTTTCCCGTTGTAACAATATATTACAGCTGTTCTCTTCTCATTGCATGGCCAAAAAAATGATGATTAAAGTAAACAACCCCACTGCCTTGTGGGTGAGACTTTTTAGTCAAAGGCTAGCGGAGTCAACGGTAAACAAACATACGGAAGGCAACAGAAAACCATCGTCGCAACTTTTTTTGTTTAATCATGGATCGCCACAACTATAGAATCGTCGACAACAACGTCATTGGGGATTCAAATGAGGATACCCTCGTTCGGAAGGAATATCATATGCTACAACTCGATATTCATCAAGCTACAGTAAACAAGATAAAGATCAAAATAACCATATAAATTTAGAGAGAGAAAAATCACGTGTGTTAATGATCGCCATCATTGATACTGCTCTGCTGCAAACACAAACAACAACTAGGTAGGTCATATAATCTGCATGCCAAAACACTAATTGCTACTAATGGTAATATTGCATATTACAGCGGATATATACCAGACGACATGCTCAAATCAATATCCATAGCCCTACCAAAGAAATCGCGTGCGATTGAATGCGATGATCATCGCACAATAAGATTATGAGTCATATGACTAAGATATTACTAAGAATCATCATGCGAAGAGTGCGAAACAGAATCAGTCCAAAAATTAGCGATGAACAGTGTGGTTTTGTTAGAGATAAAGAACTGTAAACGCATACAAAAACAAAAGAAGCGATTTGAAGATATGCTCCATATCTAATAGAAAGCCTTCAATATTAATATTTACACAGGAATACACATGATAGAACTAGTGGCCGCAGACGTTGGGGCTACATTTTGTGAGACACTGATATGAGCAGCATCCCAACAAGTGTGACAAGCTAACAAGTTACATGAATTGGATGATTTCAGAAGAAGAGGTATGTTTACAGCACTCGGAAAAATGACAAATAAATAATCAACAACAGGAAAAAAACGAAGAACAATATATGGTCACGAAGCAGGATCGAACCCGTACTCCTTGGCACAGTGTCTTGCCACGAGAAACCAAACGCTAGAGCACACGGCCAACTCAGCTAACTAAAATATTAGTTATCATTGGTGATGTCTTTCACGCAGGTGTACTCATGACTATAGCATAGGGTTACGAGCACAGGTGTACTCATGACTATAGCATAGTGTTACGAGCACAGGTGTACTCATGACTATAGCATAGGGTTACGAGCACAGGTGTACTCATGACTATAGCATAGTGTTACGAGCACAACTCGGGAATAAACTGTGTATCTGTATTTTCCTATTAAGACAAGTATCTCCCGGATAGGGTAGGGCTGAATAATTGCGTTGCAGATAAACATTTATAGGACGAAACAGCACGAATAGTAGTTTCCACTAGCTTATACTGGAGACAAATAATAATAAATGAATATTATTATAGAGAGAAACTTCAGAGGCGCGGGAGATACTTGTCTTGATAGGAAAAATGTAATGGGTTCGGACCATATATTGTTCTTTGTTTTTTTCTTTCTGTTGTTGTTGATTATTTGTCTTTTTTCCCGAGTGCTGTAAACATACCTCTTCCTCCGAAATGAGTCGCTGATTTATCGCCTCGGAAGTTTCCCGCTATAATAATATACATTTATTACTAGTTGTCTCCTACCTAAAATGGATACACCATCAGTAGCGACCATGTCCACACTGTCCTAGATGATTCCGGAGCGCACCGGACCTGCGTATCCTTGAAACGTCTAAAAGGACTCTTCAACAACGTCATTTACCAAATTTCAGGCTAACCTCTGAAGATGGGCCCTACATGTTTTCTATAATATAGTAGGTATGGCCGTCTAACACGATAATGGTTCTATAATATAGTAGGTATGGCCGTCTAACACGATAATGGTTCTATAATAAGTAGGTATGGCCGTCTAACACGATAATGGTTCTATAATATAGTAGGTATGGCCGTCTAACACGATAATGGTTCTATAATATAGTAGGTATGGCCGTCTAACACGATAATGGTTCTATAATAAAGTAGGTATGGCCGTCTAACACGATAATGGTTCTATAATAAAGTAGGTATGGCCGTCTAACACGATAATGGTTCTATAATAAAGTAGGTATGGCCGTCTAACACGATAATGGTTCTATAATATAGTAGGTATGGCCGTCTAACACGATAATGGTTCTATAATATAGTAGGTATGGCCGTCTAACACGATAATGGTTCTATAATATAGTAGGTATGGCCGTCTAACACGATAATGGTTCTATAATAAAGTAGGTATGGCCGTCTAACACGATAATGGTTCTATAATAAAGTAGGTATGGCCGTCTAACACGATAATGGTTCTATAATAAAGTAGGTATGGCCGTCTAACACGATAATGGTTCTATAATAAAGTAGGTATGGCCGTCTAACACGATAATGGTTTCTATAATAACCAAGGTATGGCCGTCTAACACGATAATGGTTCTATAATAACCAGGTATGGCCGTCTAACACGATAATGGTTCTATAATAACCAAGGTATGGCCGTCTAACACGATAATGGTTCTATAATAAAGTAGGTATGTCCGTCTAACACGATAATGGTTCTATAATAAAGTAGGTATGTCCGTCTAACACGATAATGGTTCTATAATAAAGTAGGTATGGCCGTCTAACACGATAATGGTTCTATAATAAAGCAGGTATGTCCGTCTAACACGATAATGGTTCTATAATAAAGTAGGTATGTCCGTCTAACACGATAATGGTTCTATAATAAAGTAGGTATGTCCGTCTAACACGATAATGGTTCTATAATAAAGTAGGTATGGCCGTCTAACACGATAATGGTTCTATAATATAGTAGGTATGGCCGTCTAACACGATAATGGTTCTATAATAACCAAGGTATGGCCGTCTAACACGATAATGGTTCTATAATAACCAAGGTATGGCCGTCTAACACGATAATGGTTCTATAATAACCAAGGTATGGCCGTCTAACACGATAATGGTTCTATAATAAAGTAGGTATGTCCGTCTAACACGATAATGGTTCTATAATAAAGTAGGTATGTCCGTCTAACACGATAATGGTTCTATAATAAAGTAGGTATGTCCGTCTAACACGATAATGGTTCTATAATAAAGTAGGTATGTCCGTCTAACACGATAATGGTTTCTATAATAAAGTAGGTATGTCCGTCTAACACGATAATGGTTCTATAATAAAGTAGGTATGTCCGTCTAACACGATAATGGTTCTATAATAAAGTAGGTATGGCCGTCTAACATGATAATGGTTCTATAATAAAGCAGGTATGGCCGTCTAACACGACAATGGTTCTATAATAAAGTAGGTATGGCCGTCTAACACGATAATGGTTCTATAATAAAGTAGGTATGGCCGTCTAACACGATAATGGTTCTATAATATAGTAGGTATGGCCGTCTAACACGATAATGGTTCTATAATAAAGTAGGTATGGCCGTCTAACACGATAATGGTTCTATAATATAGTAGGTATGGCCGTCTAACACGATAATGGTTCTATAATAAAGTAGGTATGGCCGTCTAACACGATAATGGTTCTATAATAAAGTAGGTATGTCCGTCTAACACGATAATGGTTCTATAATAAAGTAGGTATGTCCGTCTAACACGATAATGGTTCTATAATAAAGCAGGTATGGCCGTCTAACACGATAATGGTTCTATAATAAAGTAGGTATGGCCGTCTAACATGATAATGGTTCTATAATAAAGCAGGTATGGCCGTCTAACACGATAATGGTTCTATAATAAAGTAGGTATGGCCGTCTAACATGACAACGGCATCAACTACTTTACTCAGCAGCGCTTAATTAAGATAAGGTAACTCTGACATCTATCTCCGAAACTAAATAATACAATGATAACATTGATAAACTAAATAATACAATGATAACGTTGATAAACTAAATAATACAATGATAACGTTGATAAACTAAATAATACAATGATAACGTTGATAAACTAAATAATACAATGATAACGTTGATAAACTAAATAATACAATGATAACGTTGATAAACTAAATAATACAATGATAACGTTGATAAACTAAATAATACAATGATAACGTTGATAAACTAAATAATACAATGATAACGTTGATAAACTAAATAATACAATGATAACGTTGATAAACTAAATAATACAATGATAACGTTGATAAGCTAAATAATACAATGATAATGTTGATAAACTAAATAATACAATGATAACGTTGATAAACTAAATAATACAATGATAACGTTGATAACTAAATAATACAATGATAATGTTGATAAAGGAAGCGAGAGAAACAAATGTAGAGACTGAAAACGTACCTAAATTGTTGGGAGCAAGTGGAACAATTGATGGCATCGTCAAGGTCACCACGAACTGATCAAACGCTAGATCATGCCAATCCTTAGAAACACATCCACTTATTATACCTTTATCTCTTTATTCTGTAGGAAAAAACACATTACAAATGAACAAATATTTAAAGAGTAATAACACCCCCCCCCCCCCCCGCCCCGCCGGCGCTGGAAGGCAACAAGAGGGGTTAAACAACAGCAAGAGTAAGTTAATAAATAATATATAATGGTAGTTCTTTATGATTAATAGGAGTTTAAATAAAAATATATGATAGTTCTGTATGCTTCATCATCATCATTATGTGTCATACTGGTTGGCGTAGGCGATCATGTCCTTGCACAACTTCTATCTACAGTGCGTCGTATCAGTTCTGTTGTTGAATATTTTCCATGCCATGACACCAAGCTATCTAGAATATTCTCTCATATCTGTTCTGTATGCTTAATGGGTATATAATCATCATTGGGTGCCATTTCAACAACGAAGGTTGGCTACCATGGAGCGCCATTTTGCTCTGTCTCTTGCTTTGGTGGTGCAGGTTGTCGTAGGCTGATTTGTCCATCTTTTAATGTTACTCGTACATGTTAGTCTTGGTCTGCCTCTGCCTCTTTTACTTTGTATTTTTCCCTCCAAGATTACTTTTAGTAGGCTGTTGCGTCTTTTAACATGGCCCAAAAATCGCATTTGTCTTGTTTGAATTGTGTTTAGTAGTTCTCTTTTCATTCTTAGTTGTTTTAAGACTTAGTCGTTTGTTTTCTTTTCTTTCCATCCAATTCTACCTATTCTTCTATATATCAACATTTCAAAGACTTCAATTCTCTTTTCTTCTTTCGTGTCTAATGCCAATGTTTCTGCACCATATATGAATATTGAGAAGATGTAACATTCAATATGGGTATATAATTGGTATATAAAGAAAAAAAAACTAGTCTTAACGTCTTAATTCAGTCTGTGAAGTCTTCTGAGGACTTTACTCATTGTCATTAAATCAGTCTGTGAAGTCTTCTGAGGACTTTACTCATTGTCATTAAATCAGTCTGTGAAGTCTTCTGAGGACTTTACTCATTGTCATTAAATCAGTCTGTGAAGTCTCCTGAGGACTTTACTCATTGTCATTAAAACAGTCTGTGAAGTCTTCTGAGGACTTTACTCATTGTCATTAAATCAGTCTGTGAAGTCTTCTGAGGACTTTACTCATTGTCATTAAATCAGTCTGTGAAGTCTTCTGAGGACTTTACTCATTGTCATTAAATCAGTCTGTGAAGTCTTCTGAGGACTTTACTCATTGTCATTAATTAAATCAGTCTGTGAAGTCTTCTGAGGACGTTACTCATTGTCATTAAAACAGTATGTGAAGTCTTCTGAGGACTTTACTCATTGTCATTGAATTAAGGCCGCATGTTCAATGAAGTCACCAAGCAGGTAACAAGTTGAGGTGTTTATTCGACATCAAAAACAAAACCATAGGGGAATCGAACCGGCGTCCACCTGATTTATAAGGTTTTGGCTTAATCTTCTTAGTCTCCAGCTCTCACTTTGGACATTACATCAGCAAAATTTTCAATGTCGAAAACACTTTTATGAAATTGAGGAATAATTTGGAGTTTCAAGGAGTTTGTTATGTTTTGTTTGAGGAATGTCAAGGATGTGCTATAATCGAATAGCTCCCACCAACTTTCGATTGTTGCTTGCAAGATTTGTCTTCATTAAATCACGAGGGTATGTTTGTGTGTGTGTGTTGATGATGCAACGAGGAGTAGAAACATATCCTTGCTGTTGACTTTCTGCTGTTGCTTTACACCTCTAAGTTAGACCGTAAAGATATTTTTAAGTAATTCAGAAAGTAAATAATAGGATGTTACTTTGTAAATATGTGATACCGTAACTACGGCATCAACCCAGATGGTAAATATATAAGTAAAAATAAAACAATTTCAACAACATTTAAAAATATAAGTAAAATCAAAATAATCTCAACAACGAGATGATAAAATCTAAGTAAAAACAAAATAATCTCAACAACGAGATGATAAAATCTAAGTAAAAACAAAATAATCTCAACAACGAGATGATGAAATCTACGTAAAAACAAAATAATCTCAACAACGAGATGATAAAATCTAAGTAAAAAGAAAATAATCTCAACAACGAGATGATGAAATCTACGTAAAAACAAAATAATCTCAACAACGAGATGATAAAATCTAAGTAAAAACAAAATAATCTCAACAACGAGATGATGAAATATAAATAAAAACAAAATAATCTCAACAACGAGATGATGAAATATAAGTTAAAAACAAAATAATCTCAACAATGAGATGATAAAATCTAAGTAAAAACAAAATAATCTCAACAACGAGATGATGAAATATAAGTAAAGACAAAATAATCTCAACAACGAGATGATAAAATCTAAGTAAAAACCTAGTAATGTCAATAATTTATTCATCATGAAAATTAACCTCATAAACTTTGTGGTTATTGGATAAATCTTGGCGACGCCTTCACATGTTCTTTCTAACCTTCACGTTGGAGAACTGCAATCTGAGATTTGCTAAGATAACCTTATTAGATCAACAGTAAGATGGACTAACCGATCGATTTCTTTCTTTGTCAGCCTTGAACCTTACCCATTGACCATCTCTAAAGCTTGGTCGTCCTAGACAATGTCCTAGGTGTAAATATGACCCTGAACGTTGGCATCTGACCTTTGCTTGAAATAGCAAACTCATTAATTTTGCTTAAAGATATTGACTTCCGGTCATTCTGGCGGATAGGCAACAGGGACTATTGAGACTCTGTTTAAAAAGTGCTCCTTGTTGAAGTTTCCTCATATTCCAAGTCCGGTTTGCTGCCGGAACTACTGAGTTTTAGTGCTCTGTGCACACCGTTAGCTGTGTATTTCATCCGGATCGTGTTTCTATATTCTGATTGTTTACAATGAATGATTATATCGTGTGACGAAGGACAGTTTGCGTTCACTTTCGGTGCGGTTATGCCTTATGTCTTTTGGCGTGTGCTGTAGCTGCTATGATGGAGACTGCAGCAGCCTTTTTTTATTTGGAGCTTTCATTGCGATGAGATGTTATTTAGGATGTTCCACTGGTCCTGGCGATTGAGTAATTATAGATTTTAATTCGTTTTCTGTGATACCGGGGCCTTCGACTAGCTACAACAACAACTGCAGAAAACTCAGGACAATAATTGTGATTATAAATTAATTTTATCTTCTATGTATGCGGCTAATTCACATTCAATTGGAAATGATTTTCCAGCAAGCTTACTTTAATTGGGGAGCCGCGATAGCTCAGTGGTTAGTAAACTGGACTACAAAGGACAAAGGGTAGGGTTCGATCCCAACCGACGGCTTCCGGGTTCACCCAGTCTTAAATGAGTACCGGATTTTTTTCTGGGAAAGTGAAGCGGCACGGGTGTAACACCGACCACATTACCCCAAAAATCATGTGCTGAAGGTCTGTAAAATTTATGGTCACTAACACCATATTACCTATACGACACTTGGCGTGACGGGGGTACTTGACTTTTTACTTTTTACTTTTACTTTAATTGAGTGAGTGGCTGGCAGTGTTGACACTAGATCTCTAGCAACATAATGGTATGACAAAGTGAGCGAGCTCTAATCCTGATGTTGGCATTCTCATGCGAGTCATGGCGCTGTTAGTGAATATTTGTAATTGCGAATGCCATTTTTAAGACTCTCAACTATATTGCCATTTGTATCAACTTTATTTATCATATTCATCAAGTACAGGCGTAGGTGATCATGTCTCTCCAAAACTTCCTGTCACTAGAGCTGTTCATCAATTCTGCAGTTCACTGCCTATCGTGCCCTTCGCTTAAGCAGTCCTGTTTTCTTCTCTGTTTCTATCTATTCGTCTTTCAATTTTTCCAGCCATCAGTGTAATGTTGTATTATCTACCGATCGATAGCATTCGATGCATCATCAAATAATTATTATTTCCTCTTGATGTTGATATTCATCAACATCAAGTACCGGGCCCGCTGGCGTAGGTGATCATGTCTCTCCACAACTTTCAATCTCGACAGTTATTTATCATTTCTGTTGTTGACCTTCTGCCAAGCCATTCTCTTATGATGTCTGGTATCTTTTCTCTGTGCTTCTCTCTATCTCTTCGCCCCGCAATCTTCCCAGTTGTTACAATATATACCAGCTGTTCTCTTCTCATTACAAGGCAAAAAAATGATGATTGTTTCTTCCTAATATTGGAAATTAGCTCTCTTTTTGCTTTGGCCTCTTTCAGAACGTCTCCATTACTCTTCTTAGCTGTCCATGGTATTCTCAACATTCTTCTGTAAAACCACATTTCTACAGACTCCAGTGATTTTCTTGTCTGTTGTCATATTGTCCATGATTCACATCCATATGTTAAGATTTTAAGCTCGACGTCCTGTCATAAGAAAACCACCTCACTAACCATTACTCTAGATCAACTCACAAATCGCTACTCTAGATCGTCTCACTAACCATAGCTCTAGATCAACTCAATAACCACTACTCTAGGTTAACTCACTAACCATTACTGTAGATCAACTTACTAACCATTACTCTAGATCAACTCACTAACCTGAGCAATAACAATATCAATCAACAAATAATACGGACATAACAGGCCTGGAGGCTCTCCTTCTCTTTCTCTCTCACTCTCTCTCACCCTCTCCCACTCTCTCTCTCACTCTCTCACTCTCTCCCTCTCTCACTCTCCCACTCTCTCTCACTCTCTCCCACTCTCTCCCACTCTCTCACTCTCTCCCACTCTCTCACTCTCTCCCACTCTCTCTCACTCTCTCACACTCTCTCACTATCTCTCACTCTCTCTCACTCTCTCTCTCACTCTCTCCCACTCTCTCTCACTCTCACACTCTCTCTCTACTCTCTCACTCTCTCTCTCTCTCACTCTCTCTCACTCTCTCCACTCTCTCACTCTCTCCCTCTCTCACTCTCTTCCACTCTCCCACTCTCTCTCACTCTCTCTCTCACTATCTCCCACTCTCTCTCACTCTCTCCCACTCTCTCTCACTCTCTCACTCTCTCACTCTCGCACTCTCTCACTTTCTCTCTCTCTCTCTCACTCTCTATCTCACTCTCTCTCACTCTCTAACTCTCACTCTCTCACTCTCTCTCTCACTCTCTTACCCTCTCTCTCACTCTCTCACTCTCTCTCTCACTCTCTCTCACTCTCTCTCACTCTCACTCTCTCTCACTCTCTTTCTCTCACTCTCTCTCACTCACTCTCTCACCCTCTCATTCTCTCTCTCACTCTCTCTCACTCTCTCACACTCTCTCTCACTCTCTCTCTCACTCTCTCACTCTCTCTCACTCTCTCATTCTCTCTCTCACTCTCTCTCACTCTCTCTCACTCTCTCTCACTCTCTCTCACTCTCTCTCTCACTCTCTCTCACTCTCTCACTCTCTCTCACTCTCTCTCACTCTCTCTCTCACTCTCTCTCACTCTCTCACTCTCTCTCACTCTCTCTCACTCTCTCTCTCACTCTCTCTCACTCTCTCACTCTCTCACTCTCTCTCACTCTCTCTCACTCTCTGTCACTCTCTCTCTCACTCTCTCACTCTCACTCACCCTCTCTCACTCTCACTCACCCTCTCTCACTCTCTCTCTCACTCTCTCACTCTCTCTCACTCTCTCACTCTCACTCACCCTCTCTCACTCTCCCTCTCTCACACTCTCTCACTCTCTCACTCTCACTCACCTCTCTCACTCTCACTCACCCTCTCTCACTCTCACTCACCCTCACTCACCCTCTCTCACCCTCTCTCACTCTCACTCACCCTCTCTCACTCTCTCTCACTCACTCTCCCACTCTCTCTTTCTTCTTGGAATTAGAAGGTAAACGAGGAAGGAAAGAAGGATAAGCTGCTAAGTAAAAAGTCGTCTGTACTTTCATTCAATTTGTCACTGAAAGAGATGTTCTCTTGACAATCTGATGTTCTCTTGAAAATCTGATGTTCTCTTGACAATCTGATGTTCTCTTGACAATCTGATGTTCTCTGGACAATCTGATGTTCTCTTGACAATCTGATGTTCTCTTGACATTCTGATGTTCTCTTGACAATCTGATGTTCTCTTGACATTCTGATGTTCTCTTGACAATCTGATGTTCTCTTGACATTCTGATGTTCTCTTGACAATCTGATGTTCTCTTGACATGCTGAACAGTGTACATTGAACAGATCAACAACTGAACAGTGTATGTTGAACAGATCAACAACTGAACAGTGTACATTGAACAGATCAACAACTGAACAGTATACATTAAACAGATCAACAACTGAACAGTGTATGTTGAACAGTGTATGTTGAACAGATCAACAAACAAAAACAATAAACAACAAACAACAAGCAACAAACAACAAACAATAGACAACAAACAATAAACAACAAACAATAAACAACAAACAACAAGCAACAAACAACAAACAATAAACAACAAGCAACAAACAAAAAAACAACAAACAATAAACAACAACAACAAACAATAAACAACAAGCAACAAACAAAAAAACAACAAACAACAAACAATAAACAACAAACAACAAACTAAAAGCAACAAACAACAAACAATAGACAACAAACAATAAACAACAAACAATAAACAACAAACAACAAGCAACAAACAATAAACAACAAGCAACAAACAACAAACAACAACAAACAATAAACAACAAACAACAAACAATAAACAACAAACAACAAGCAACAAACAATAGACAACAAACAATAAACAACAAACAATAAACAACAAACAACAAACAATAAACAACAAGCAACAAACACAAAAACAACAAACAATAAACAACAAACAATAAACAACAAGCAACAACAAAAAACAAACAATAAACAACAAACAATAAACAAGAAACAACAAATAATAGACAACAAACAATAAACAACAAACAACAAACAAACAACAAACAATAAACAACAAGCAACAAACAAGAAAACAACAAACAACAAGCAACAAACAACACACAATAGACAACAAACAATAAACAACAAACAATAAACAACAAACAAACAATAAACAACAAGCAACAAACAAAAAAACAAACAGTAAACAATAAACAACAAACAATAAACAACAAACAACAAACATTAAACAAACAAGCAACAAACAATAAACAACAAGCAATAAACAATAAACAACAATCAACAAAAAAACACAAGCAATAAACAACAAGTAACAAACAATAAACAACAAACCACAAACAACAAGCAACAAGGAACACACAACAAGCAAAAAACAACAAGCAACAAACAACAAACAGCAAGCAACAAACAATAAACAACAAACAACAAGCAACAAACAACAAGCAACAAACAACAAACAACAAACAATAAACAACAAACAATGTCTTAAAAGCGACCACGGAGACTGGGGTCAAGGTATTTGTCGGTGCTCGGGAGTTCGTGCATCTAAGTTGAAGCTACCTTCAGTACTTTCGTTGGTGTGTGGCTGGCGTGCTTCATACTGGGGAACGTGTTGAGGAGGGCATCTGACGCTTTATACTGGGGAACGTGCTGAGGAGGGCATCTGACGCTTCATACTGGGGAACGTGTTGAGGAGGGCATCTGACGCTTTATACTGGGGAACGTGTTGAGGAGGACATCTGACGCTTCATACTGGGGAACGTGTTGAGGAGGACATCTGACGCTTCATACTGGGGAACGTGTTGAGGAGGGCATCTACGCTTCATACTGGGGAACGTGTTGAGGAGGGCATCTGACGCTTTATACTGGGGAACGTGCTGAGGAGGGCATCTGACGCTTTATACTGGGGAACGTGCTGAGTAGGACATCTGACGCTCTTCATACTGGGGAACGTGTTGAGGAGGACATCTTACGCTTCATATTGGGGAACGTGTTGAGGAGGACATCTGACGCTTCATATTGGGGAACGTGTTGAGGAGGGCATCTGACGCTTTATACTGGGGAACGTGTTGAGGAGGGCATCTGACGCTTTATACTGGGGAACGTGCTGAGGAGGGCATCTGACGCTTCATATTGGGGAACGTGTTGAGGAGGGCATCTGACGCTTTATACTGGGGAACGTGTTGAGGAGGGCATCTGACGCTTTATACTGGGGAACGTGCTGAGGAGGGCATCTGACGCTTTATACTGGGGAACGTGCTGAGTAGGACATCTGACGCTTTATACTGGGGAACGTGCTGAGGAGGACATCTGACGCTTCATATTGGGGAACGTGTTGAGGAGGGCATCTGACGCTTTATACTGGGGAACGTGTTGAGGAGGGCATCTGACGCTTTATACTGGGGAACGTGCTGAGGAGGGCATCTGACGCTTCATACTGGGGAACGTGTTGAGGAGGGCATCTGACGCTTTATACTGGGGAACGTGTTGAGGAGGACATCTGACGCTTCATACTGGGGAACGTGTTGAGGAGGGCATCTGACGCTTCATATTGGGGAACGTGTTGAGGAGGGCATCTGATGCTTCATACTGGGGAACGTGTTGAGGAGGGCATCTGACGCTTCATATTGGGGAACGTGTTGAGGAGGACATCTGACGCTTCATACTGGGGAACGTGTTGAGGAGGGCATCTGATGCTTCATATTGGGGAACGTGTTGAGGAGGGCATCTGATGCTTCATACTGGGGAACGTGTTGAGGAGGGCATCTTACGCTTCATATTGGGGAACGTGTTGAGGAGGACATCTGATGCTTCATACTGGGGAACGTGTTGAGGAGGACATCTGATGCTTCATATCGGTGAACGTGTTGAGGAGGACATCTGACGCTTCATATTGGGAACGTGTTGAGGAGGACATCTGATGCTTCATATTGGTGAACGTGTTGAGGAGGACATCTGATGCTTCATATTGGTGAACGTGTTGAGGAGGACATCTGATGCTTCATATTGGTGAACGTGTTGAGGAGGACATCTGACGCTTCATATTGGGGAACGTGTTGAGGAGGACATCTGACGCTTCATATTGGGAACGTGTTGAGGAGGACATCTGACGCTTCATATTGGGGAACGTGTTGAGGAGGACATCTGACGCTTCATACTGGGGAACGTGTTGAGGAGGGCATCTGATGCTTCATACTGGGGAACGTGTTGAGGAGGGCATCTGACGCTTCATATTGGGGAACGTGTTGAGGAGGACATCTGACGCTTCATATTGGGGAACGTGTTGAGGAGGACATCTGACGCTTCATATTGGGGAACGTGTTGAGGAGGACATCTGACTCTTCATATTGGGGAACGTGTTGAGGAGGACATCTGACGCTTCATACTGGGGAACGTGTTGAGGAGGGCATCTGACGCTTCATACTGGGAACGTGTTGAGGAGGGCATCTGATGCTTCATATTGGGGAACGTGTTGAGGAGGACATCTGACGCTTCATATTGGGGAACGTGTTGAGGAGGACATCTGACGCTTCATATTGGGGAACGTGTTGAGGAGGACATCTGACGCTTCATACTGGGGAACGTGTTGAGGAGGGCATCTGACGCTTCATATTGGGGAACGTGTTGAGGAGGGCATCTGACGCTTCATATTGGGAACGTGTTGAGGAGGACATCTGACGCTTCATATTGGGGAACGTGTTGAGGAGGAAATCTGACGCTTCATATTGGTGAACGTGTTGAGGAGGACATCTGACGCTTCATACTGGGGAACGTGTTGAGGAGGGCATCTGACGCTTCATACTGGGGAACGTGTTGAGGAGGACATCTGATGCTTCATATTGGGGAACGTGTTGAGGAGGACATCTGACGCTTCATATTGGGGAACGTGTTGAGGAGGACATCTGACGCTTCATATTGGGGAACGTGTTGAGGAGGACATCTGACGCTTCATATTGGGGAACGTGCTGAGGAGGACATCTGACGCTTCATATTGGGGAACGTGTTGAGGAGGACATCTGACGCTTCATATTGGGGAACGTGTTGAGGTGGGCATCTGACGCTTCATACTGGGGAACGTGCTGAGGAGGACATCTGACGCTTCATACTGGGGAACGTGTTGAGGAGGGATCTGACGCTTTATACTGGGGAACGTGTTGAGGAGGACATCTGATGCTTCATACTGGGGAACGTGTTGAGGAGGACATCTGATGCTTCATATTGGTGAACGTGTTGAGGAGGGCATCTGACGCTTCATACTGGGGAACGTGTTGAGGAGGACATCTGATGCTTCATACTGGGGAACGTGTTGAGGAGGACATCTGATGCTTCATACTGGGGAACGTGTTGAGGAGGACATCTGATGCTTCATATTGGTGAACGTGTTGAGGAGGGCATCTGACGCTTCATATTGGGGAACGTGTTGAGGAGGACATCTTATGCTTCATACTGGGGAACGTGTTGAGGAGGGCATCTGACGCTTCATATTGGGAACGTGTTGAGGAGGACATCTGACGCTTCATACTGGGGAACGTGTTGAGGAGGGGATCTGACGCTTCATATTGGGGAACGTGTTGAGGAGGGCATCTGACGCTTCAAACTGGGGAACGTGTTGAGGAGGGCATCTGACGCTTCATATTGGGGAACGTGTTGAGGAGGGCATCTGACGCTTCATACTGGGGAACGTGTTGAGGAGGGGATCTGAGCACTATAGAGTTATCCGTTATACAGTGAGATGATCTGTCGACTAGACTAAACTATATGGTCTTTCTGTCTAAATGAACAAGTCAGGCCCACTGATGCACAGGGATTACCTTCTTTTTTTCATGAGTCTTTTCTCTTACATAAACTAAACTATATTAAATGATGGCAGTCTGGACGTTTCATTTGGTTTGCTCTCAAACACAAGTGGACAGCTCTCATATACGGTTATTTATTTTGTTTTTGTCTGTGCTGAATGATTCTCCTAACGTTGTTGACATTGCTGAATACAACTGCCACTTTATTCTTCCTCTGATACCATTGCTTTTCTATCTGGTGTTACTAACTATATTGACAAGTTTGTGGTTGTGTTCGTTTCTATAAATCAAACATTTTTCTATTTTGATTAGTGCCAGAATTTTTTTTTTATTTCTAGGAACATGACTCCAGTCTTGTACTCAAAACTGTCATCAAAATAAAAACAAACATTTATTACAAGAATATCATTGTCATGCTTTTTTTTGTATGTTTATTGTCACGTGTGCCAATTATTTTTTCTCTACATCATGTCTCCGGGTCATACAGTATAAACATATTATTCATCATCATCAAGTACCGGGCCTGCTGGCGCAGATGATCATGTCTCTCCACAACTTTCGATCTCGGCAGTTATTTATCATTTCTGTTGTTGTCTGCTTCCCTCTATCTCTTCGTCCCTCAATTTTTCCAGTTGTTACAATATATTCAAGTTGTTCTCTTCTCATTACATGGCCAAAAATTATGATTGTTTCTTCCTAATATTGGAAATTATCTCTCTTTTTGCTTTGACCTCTCTCATAACATTTTCATTACTCTTCTTAGCTGTCCATGGTACTCTCAACATTCTTCTGTAAAACCACATTTCTACAGACTCCAGTGATTTTCTTGTCTGTTGTCCTATTGTCCATGATTCGCATCCATATGTCAAGGCTGGCTCTACATAACATTTAATAACTCTTTTTCTTGTTTCTATTGTCAAAAATGGATTGCATAGTATCTTCCTCATTTTTTGGAAAGCTGCTTTTGCCTGAGCCATTATGCATCTCACCTCTTTTGTACATCTTCCGTCTGAGGTTAACAAAGTTCCCAGATATTTAAATTCATTTACGTCTTTTAATATTGTTCCACTTGTCTTTATTTGCACTGAGGTGATGTCTTTTTCTTTGTTGTTACCATTACCTCTGTTTTTTTTGCTATTAAGGCTGAGTCCTTTCTTTTTGCTTTCCTTAACTATAATGTCCAACATTTCTTGTAACTCATTTTCACTCTTAGCGATGAAGACTGTATCATCAGCATACCTTAGATTATTTATATTATGACCTCCAACATATTATTACTTCCCTCTAAACAGCCCACTTACCTTTTCCCTCGAAATTACTAACACGATGCATTAACGTGTGGGACTGAGCTATAGACACCACATATATATGCTTTCTTACATCATACTTCTATGTACTATTACTTCATATGAGCATTAGTCGGTTTTACCACTTACTCTATGTACTATTTCTTCATATGAGCATTAGTCGGTTTTACTTACTCTTACACTTACTCTATGCACGGACAGCCGTAAGTTTCTTCAAAGAACTGGTCACAAATTAGAACACTAATGGTTTTTCCATGTTCATGTTTTAACACTGACTTCAAACTGATAAGTCGTCGTGTTATTAACTTTTAAAAACGAAATCAAGTTTCTGACAAGTTTTGCTTCGATGTGGAGCATGATCAGAACAGGAAGTTTCATGATATCTGCCGCGTGATTAAATTAGATTGACAACTTAGGACGTCCAATAAGCATTCAGAAACACTATGCATGCAATTTAAGAATCATGATACAGGTGGGTGGCCTTAGACATGCCACGCCCACTCAATATACTATAAAGGAAAGATCTTGAAGGACACTTTCTACACGGGGAGGGTGTACTTCTAACGATGATATGATTCTGAGGTGTCTCTATTTTGTGTCTGTACTATTGTTGTATATTGTGTATGTAATATTGCACATGTAATATATGTTATATATATATATATATATATATATATATATATATATATATATATATATATATTGGTTATTGGTTATATATATATATATATATATATATATATATATATATATATATATATATATATATATATGAGGGAGCCGCGATAGTTCAGTGGTTAGTAAACTGGGCTACAAAGGACAAGGGGTAGGGTTCGATCCAAAACCGACGGTTTCCGGGTTCACTTAACCTTAAATGGGTACCGGATTTTTTCTGGGAAAATAAAGCGACCACTTTACTCCAAAAATCATGCGCTGAAAAAAATTATGTAAAATTTATGGTCGCTAACACCATAATCCCTATAGGCCACTTGACGTTACGGGGCTCTTTACTTTTTTTTTAAAAATGTACATAAATGTAGTATATATAAATGATCGATACGTAACATTGTTGCATATTATATACGTCCAACATTGTTGTATAGTGTATATGTAACGTTGCATATTATATATGATGTAACTTTCTTGTATATATGCACCATTGTTGTATAGTGCATATGTAACGTTGCATATTATATACGTCCAACATTGTTGTATAGTGTATATGTAACGTTGCATATTGTATATGATGTAACTTTCTTGTATATATGTAACATTGTTGTATATTACGTATATGTAACATGCATATCCTGACTTGTCCATGGAAATCCTCAAATTTATTTGTAGAAACACTGGAAGGCTGAGATCAATTCTTCATTCTCCTGATCCCTACATTCTGTAAGATTTACCTCCCTTTCCAGTCTGTTGTGTGGAGCCTGAGATGGTGAGGGATTTCGTTCATCGAATGAGAACATTATATTTTATATCATCATTATTATCATCATTCTCATTATCATCACCATCAAGTACCGTGTCTACATTACACTAAAAAATCATGTGCTGAAGGTTTGTAAAATTTATGGTCACTAACACCATATTCCCTATACGCCACTTGCGTGACTCTTTACGTGACACTTTAATTAATTAATTTTTTTTTCTTGTTTCTATTGTAAAAAATGGACTGCACAGTATCTTCATCATTTTTTGGAATGCTGATTTTTCCTGAGCCATTCTGCACCTCACCTCTGTTGTACATTTACCATCTGAGGTTAATATTGTTCCCAGATATTTACATTCATTTACCCAGTTTTAATATTGTTCTATTATTGTAGCGATTCATGATTGTACAAAGAAATTACGAAGGTGGTTTTCTGTTGCCTTCCGTCGGTTTGTATACGGTTGACTCCGCTAGTCTTTGACTAAAAAGTCTCACCCACAATGCTTTGGGGTTGTTTTACTTCAGGATACCCTCCCTTAGCCTTTTACTCTCCCGAGCATACATGCAAGGCAGCAGGGCAGCTGCAGGTTGTACTGCCTACTGCATACAGTAGCAGGTAAAATTACTCGATATTTTGTACACGACCTAAATAAAATGGCGCAATTTGTGTGTATTGTTACCATAGTGTACTAACTATATAGTAATTTTTGTGAAGGTCCATTTTATCGCAATGTATGATCTATAGAGATTTGTTTTAGGGAAGAAGGTGCGCCCTGGGGTGATACTGACCTAATCACACACAAAAAGTACCCTGTGGTTAGGGGAATTATGGCGAATAACATTAATAAAATGCTCAAGTTGTTTTGCTTAAAATCTGTGTACTGGTTCTATTTGACATCTTTCATTTAGTATTTTCAACGCAGCTCTTTATTTTGTTGATTTTTGCTTCCGTTTTGTGTATTCTGTGTTAGTATTCACATTCTCAATCTTCACATTTTCAATCTTCACATTCTCAATCTTCACATTCTCAATCATCGCATTCTCAATCTTTACATTTCAATCTTCACATTCTCAATTCACTGTTTTTTATGTTATTTCTTTCTTTGTGCTGTCGCAGTTAGTACTTGAAGGAGGTGGTCCCTCACTGTGATACATTGGCTAGAGTTTACTACAAGGAAGCTCTCACTCAATGTGTTACATTGGCTAGAGTTTACTACAAGGAAGCGCTCACTCAATGTGCTACATTGGCTAGAGTTTACTACAAGGAGGCGCTCACTCAATATGTTACATTCGCTAGAGTTTACTACAAGGAGGTGCTCACTCGATGTGTTACATTCGCTAATGTTTACTACAAGGAGGTGCTCACTCAATGTGTTACATTCGCTAGAGTTTACTACAAGGAGGCTCTCACACAATGTGTTACATTCGCTAGAGTTTACTACAAGGAGGCGCTCACTCAATGTGTTACATTGGCTAGAGTTTACTACAAGGAGGTGCTCACTTGATGTGTTACATTCGCTAATGTTTACTACAAGGAGGCGCTCACTCAATGTGTTACATTCGCTAAAGTTTACTACAAGGAGGTGCTCACTCAATGTGTTGCATTCGCTAATGTTTACTACAAGGAGGTGCTCACTCGATGTGTTGCATTCGCTAAAGTTTACTACAAGGAGGCGCTCACTCAATGTGTTACATTCGCTAAAGTTTACTACAAGGAGGCGCTCACTCGATGTGTTACATTCGCTAATGTTTACTACAAGGAGGCGCTCACTCGATGTGTTACATTCGCTAATGTTTACTACAAGGAGGTGCTCACTCGATGTGTTACATTCGCTAAAGTTTACTACAAGGAGGTGCTCACTCGATGTGTTACATTCGCTAATGTTTACTACAAGAAGGCGCTCATTCGATGTGTTGCATTCGCTAAAGTTTACTACAAGGAGGCGCTCACTCGATGTGTTACATTCGCTAAAGTTTACTACAAGGAGGCGCTCTCTCGATGTGTTACATTCGCTAAAGTTTACTACAAGGAGGCGCTCACTCGATGTGTTACATTCGCTAAAGTTTACTACAAGGAGGCGCTCACTCGATGTGTTGCATTCGCTAAAGTTTACTACAAGGAGGCGCTCTCTCGATGTGTTACATTCGCTAAAGTTTACTACAAGGAGGCGCTCTCTCGATGTGTTACATTCGCTAAAGTTTACTACAAGGAGGCGCTCACTCGATGTGTTACATTCGCTAAAGTTTACTACAAGGAGGCGCTCACTCGATGTGTTACATTCGCTAAAGTTTACTACAAGGAGGCGGTCCCTCACTGTGTTGATTTGGCTAGAGTTTACTACAAGGAGGCGGTCCCTCACTGTGTTACATTGGCTAGAGTTTACTACAAGGAGGCGGTCCCTCACTGTGTTGATTTGGCTAGAGTTTACTACAAGGAGGCGCTCAATGAATGTGTTACATTGCTAGAGTTTACTACAAGGCGGTGCTCACTCAATGTGTTACATTCGCTAGAGTTTACTACAAAGAGGCGGTCCCTCACTGTGTTACATTGACTAGAGTTTACTACAAGGAGGCGGTCCCTCACTGTGTTACATTGGCTAGAGTTTACTACAAGGAGGCGGTCCTTCACTTTGTTGATTTGGCTAGAGTTTACTACAAGGAGGCGCTCACTGAATGTGTTACATTTGCTAGAGTTTACTACATGGCGGTGCTCACTCAATGTGTTACATTCGCTAGAGTTTACTACAAGGAGGCGCTCACTGAATGTGTTACATTTGCTAGAGTTTACTACAAGGCGGTGCTCACTCAATGTGTTACATTCGCTAGAGTTTGCTACAAGGAGGCGCTCACTCAATGTGTTACATTCGCTAGAGTTTACTACAAGGAGGCGCTCACTCAATGTGTTACATTTGCTAGAGTTTACTACAAGGAGGCGCTCACTCAATGTGTTACATTCGCTAAAGTTTACTACAAGGAGGCGCTCACTCAATGTGTTACATTTGCTAGAGTTTACTACAAGGAGGCGCTCACTCAATGTGTTACATTCGCTAGAGTTTACTACAAGGCGGTGCTCACTCGATGTGTTACATTCGCTAGAGTTTGCTACAAGGAGGCGCTCACTCAATGTGTTACATTCGCTAGAGTTTACTACAAGGCGGTGCTCACTCCATGTGTTACATTCGCTAGAGTTTACTACAAGGAGGTGCTCACTCAATGTGTTACATTCGCTATAGTTTGCTACAAGGAGGCGCTCACTCAATGTGTTACATTCGCTAGAGTTTGCTACAAGGAGGCGCTCACTCAATGTGTTACATTCGCTAGAGTTTACTACAAGGAGGCGCTCACTCGATGTGTTACATTCGCTAGAGTTTACTACAAGGAGACGCTCACTCGATGTGTTGCATTCGCTAAGGTTTGCTACAAGGAGGCGCTCACTCAATGTGTTGCATTCGCTAAAGTTTACTACAAGGAGGCGCTCACTCAATGTGTTACATTCGCTAAAGTTTACTACAAGGAGGCGCTCACTCAATGTGTTACATTCGCTAAAGTTTACTACAAGGAGACGCTCACTCCATGTGTTACATTCGCTAACGTTTACTACAAAGAGGCGCTTACTCGATGTGTTACATTCGCTAAAGTTTACTACAAGGAGGCGCTCACTCGAAGTGTTACATTGGCTAGAATTTACTACAAGGAGGTGCTTACTCAATGTGTTACATTCGCTAGTGTTTACTACAAGAAGGTGCTTACTCAATGTGTTACATTCGCTAGAGTTTACTACAAAGTGGTCCTCACTCAATGTGTTACATTCGCTAGAGTTTACTACAAGGAGACATTCACTCAATGTATTACATTCCTTTGGGTTTACTGCTCACACGAGTCTTATCTTTGGATTTACAAAGTTATCTGTCTAATCACTCAGTTAACAGAATACGCTGCTTTAAATATTTTTGAATCAACTCAACCGCAAGCTCAAACAATACTCAATGAAAGCAAAGCTGACTTTCATTCAAGCGGAAGTACAACAGAACACACTTTCAATCTCAATCTTGTCTGGGAGAAATAGCAACAACAACATTTGTGAAAACAACGAGGTAAAGAGCATATCGCTGAGTAAATCATCTTGTCGTAGGGGCAAATATTATTAGCAACATAAATACATGAGAGATATCTTCTGAACGAAATATCATAGTTGTAATGCTGAATAATGACAATATGAATAGTTGTAATGCTGAACAATGACAATATGAATAGTTGTAATACTGAACAATGACAAAATGAATAGTTGTAATGCTGAACAATGACAAAATGAATAGTTGTATTACTGAACAATGACAAAATGAATAGTTGTAATGCTGAACAATGACAATATGAATAGTTGTAATGCTGAACAATGACAATATGAATAGTTGTAATACTGAACAATGACAAAATGAATAGTTGTAATACTGAACAATGACAAAATGAATAGTTGTAATGCTGAACAATGACAAAATGAATAGTTGTAATACTGAACAATGACAAAATGAATAGTTGTAATGCTGAACAATGACAAAATGAATAGTTGTAATACTGAACAATGACAATATGAATAGTTGTAATACTGAACAATGACAAAATGAATAGTTGTAATGCTGAACAATGACAAATGAGAGTGTGGTTTCAAGCTGACGTTTATGAGTCAGATGATTATTTGTTCTTGTTATCGCCGTTCGTTATTTTCCTTAACCAGAGATGATCACGGAGTAAGACGCCGAACTGCTGAAGAACTCAAGAGATGATCACGGAGTAAGACGCCGAACTGCTGAAGGACTCAAGAGATGATCACGGAGTAAGACGCCGAACTGCTGAAGAACTCAAGAGATGATCACGGAGTAAGACGCCGAACTGCTGAAGGACTCAAGAGATGATCACGGAGTAAGACGCCGAACTGCTGAAGAACTCAAGAGATGATCACGGAGTAAGACGCCGAACTGCTGAAGAACTCAAGAGATGACAGCTTGCTCTGATATCATAGAGTCCGAGTTGATTAAGATCTGCCTAACTACTATGATACTATAGACAGTCTAACCATTCCGGACATACGAGCAGAGATTGGAAAGGGAAGGCAACTGTCCCTGGTAATACCATGCTGAAACCGGATGCGTCGATCAAAAACATGCAGATGTCGCTGCATGCAGTAGATAACAATACAACGTATCAACGCCCATCTAACGCCCCGGGCGTACAATCAAGAGATTGAGTCGTTGGGATAATGTAACGGCAGAAAAAGAAGGAGATTGAAATGAAGGAAGAAAATGCCCAGATGGAGTAGAAAAGAGAATAGAGGTAGAAGAAGAAGAAGATGAAGAAGAAGATGAAGAAGAAGAAGAAGTGATGATAAGCGTATTTTCAGTTCTGAGTGTATAAAAATGTCCAATCTTTGTTTTGAGACCCCAGGCGAAATCGATGGTAAAGCACAACTTACAGGAACGTCATGAGAACACATTTTAAGGCGTTAGGGGCGGAGCTCAACGCCGATAAAACAAACGCAATAACTAATAATTTTGTGAGTATTATTTGAAAGATCGTAATAAGAGAAACGTACTAGAAAAATACATTTCCTAACGTTACATACCTGCAGAATTTGATCGTTTTTTTTCCTCTTCGTGGCTCTAAACTGAAGATACCGCCTAGACAGGATTACACACATCTCTACAGCTCAGGTTAAACTAAAACCAAACTGAAAAGAGGCGCTGACAAGTAAAAGAAGATAAACAGTTTAGATGGCTCATCGTATATCCCTAGACCGGCCGTCCGCTAATCTTACGATCTGTTGTTTGATGTGCGACGGGGATAATCTGACGACTAACTGTGTTTTATATGTTCGGATTTGGAGTCAAAAACGATGTCTTAACATCATCAAGCGCTATACATTTTTAAAAAAATATGACGATCATCATTTTCAGGAGGACGTGAACTTCCGGTCAGTATGGTGGATAGGTGGCAAGAACCATTGAAGGCTATGTATGAAGGTGTTCCTTATTGCAGTTTCCTCATATTCCAAGTCCGGCTTGTTGCAGGAGCTACTGCTACTGAGTTAAGTGCTCTGTACACACCGTGAGCTGTGTGTCTCATCCGTTTTGATCGTGTTTCGATATTTCGATTGTTTACGATGAGTGATGATATCGTATGACAGGGAATAGTTGACTGTGTTCACTTTCTGTGCGGTTTCGCCTTATGTCTTTTGGCGTTTGCTGAGACTGCTATGATCGTGACTACAGCTACCTTTCTTTGTTCGGGAGATGAGATAGTAATTCGGATGATTTCACTGGCACGGGCGGTTGAGCAATTATGGATTTTAATTCGTTTGCAGTGATACCGGGGCCTTCCATAACCAAAGAAACAAAAAACCAAACAGTTTCCTCCACACTTTGATAGGCGTATGATGAACATTATGATATTGTGTTAGCGATCGTATTTTATATGACCAACAGCAAACGTTGGATGTTGTCGATATCACACTAGGCAGTCCTTATTTCCTTACCCAAAAAAATCAACTATCTGGTACCTGTACCAATTTTTAGTAGCTGGATGAACTCTAGAGCTTTATCGGTCCAAAAAAATATTCACAGACACGAGGGAATTGGTCATGTGCCCGTTTGTTCAGGGAAGAGTGCACTAATCACTCAGTCACAGAGACTCCTATGACGCAGAAGAAGACAAAAGTAGACCTGAAGCAACAACATAAAGGGATTGATGGATTTCAGCTTCTTAAAATCACAGACAACAACGAGAGCGACGAAAAGTTAAAGGAGAATAGTTTCATCCCTTGGCCGCGCCTCAGTGGCTCAACACGCCACAGGACAAGTGAGGTATCTCAGCGTCTCGACACGCCATAGTACAATTGAGGTATCTCAGCGTCTCAACACGCCATAGTACAATTGAGGTATCTCAGCGTCTCGACACGCCACAGGACAAGTGAGGTATCTCAGCGTCTCGACACGCCACAGGACAAGTGAGGTATCTCAGCGTCTCGACACGCCACAGGACAAGTGAGGTATCTCAGCGTCTCGACACGCCACAGGACAAGTGAGGTACCTCAGCGTCTCGACACGCCACAGGACAGGTGAAGTATCTCAGCGTCTCGACACGCCACAGAACAGGTGAAGTATCTCAGCGTCTCGACACGCCATAGTACAATTGAGGTATCTCAGCGTCTCGACACGCCATAGTACAATTGAGGTATCTCAGCGTCTCGACACGCCACAGGACAAGTGAGGTATCTCAGCGTCTTGACACGCCATAGTACAATTGAGGTATCTCAGCGTCCCGACACGCCACAGGACAGGTGAAGTATCTCAGCGTCGCAACACGCCATAGTACAATTGAGGTATCTCAGCGTCTCGACACGCCACAGGACAAGTGAGGTATCTCAGCGTCTCGACACGCCACAGGACAAGTGAGGTATCTCAGCGTCTCGACACGACACAGGACAGGTGAGGTATCTCAGCGTCTCGAAACGCCATAGGACAGGTGAGGTGTCTCAGCGTCTCGACACGCCACAGGACAGGTGAGGTATCTCAGCGTCTCGACACGCAACAGGTGAGGTATCTCAGCGTCTCGACACGCAACAGGACAGGTGAGGTATCTCAGCGTCTCGACACGCCACAATTGAGGTATCTCAGCGTCTCGACACGCAACAGGACAGGTGAGGTATCTCAGTGTCTCGACACGCCACAGGTGAGGTATCTCAGCGTCTCGACACGCCACAAGTGAGGTATCTCAGCGTCTCGACACGCCACAGGTGAGGTAGACGATATTTGATCTACAGACAATAAGAACAGCAGCAGAATTAAACATCCTGGACGTTTTCATGACGTCACATGATAAAACATCCGCCAGGTCAAAAATAGACGAAAGTGCAAACTAAATATACAATGGTATCAAGTAGCTAAACCAGTATAGAGACGAGACTGACTACGACGTAACATTTCGGCAAAAGCCTTCGTCAGTTACACTATAACAAATATAATGAAATACAAAGACAACTGGTCTGAAATCATAAAATGACCGAAGATGAAAACGTTTACTGCTTTAGTTGCATAATACCATTGTATGTTTATTTGACATGTTCTCTGCAGCCCTAATTGCCGCCCCGCACACTATTTCATATATTTTATATTTGTCTTTATCTCCAAAAATAGACAAAACATAATTCATAATTAGTTCTTTTTTTCTACATTGTCAGCTTTTGCAAAACGTTATGCATATGTTAATTATATAATTATTTAACAGGTGTTACTGTAATATCTTCGACAATCGCTGTATATAGACTCTCTTATTTCTATTCGTATTTGCCTTTCAGCGTCGAGGGGAGTTATAGCTTTCAGGCTTTTTACTCGTGTTTGACCTGTACTGTTAAGTTTCACGGTGAATCTAACATTCCATCAATGAATCTTTTCGTGGTCGACCCTTGGGCCTGGTGATCACTTAACGTTTATTAATGTCTCACTGTTTTGTCTTTTGGTCTTTCTGTTTTTTCAAGTCGGCCAAATCATTTTGTCTGTTTCTTTATGTATTCAGTGACGGGAATTATTCCTACTTTTGTTCTCAGTTCTTCACTTCTGATCTTACATCTATTCTATGAAATGAAAACAATATATAACAAATTATATATATATATATATATATATATATATATATATATATATATATATATATATATATATATATATATATATGCATAGGTTATGCAAGGCCCCGGTATCACTGCAAACGAATTAAAATCGATAATTGCTCAACCGCCCGTGCCAGTGGAATCATCCCAATTAATATCTCATCTCTCAAACAAAGAAAGGTAGCTGTAGTCCCCATCATAGCACACGCCAAAAAACATAAGGCTAAACTGCACAGAAAGTGAACACAGTCAAATGTTCCTTGTCATACGATATCGTCATTCATCTTTTTATTTTTTTCCTCATCTGCCTTTCAGCACACAATAAGACATTATGAGCCAAATGACTAAGATATTACTAAGAATCATCATGCGAAGAGTGCGAATCAAAATCCGTCCAGAAATTAGCGATGAACAGTGTGGTTTTGTAAGATGCAAAATACGAACAATGCCATATACACCATAAGGTCTTTAGTAGAAAGAGCCATAGAGGTGAAAGCAGATCTATACCTCTGTTTCATAGCTTATACCAAAGCATTTGAACTGGAAACCAATTGGCAATGTTTCAACAAATAAAACAGGGTGAAAGGCACGGTTGTGTGCTGTCGCCATATTTGTTTAATATTTATAGTGAGGTTATTTTAAGATCCATAAGGGGCATGCCTGGAATAACAATCGGAGGTCATAATATAAATAATCTAAGGTATGCTGATGATACAGTCTTAATGGCTAAGAGTGAAAATGAGTTACAAGAAATGTTAGACATAGAGGGGAGGAAAGCAAAAATAAAGTACTAAGCCTTAATAGCAAAAAGACAGAGGTAATATTAGCAACAGAGAAAATTACATCACCGCAATGTACAATGAAGACATCCTCAACGAGTGCCGTCTCAGCATCGAAGGCTAGCTACCATTCCGCTCTGTCTCTTGCTTTGATGGTGCAGGTTGTCATAGGCTAACTTGTCCATCTTTTGATGTTACTCGTCCATGTTAGTCTTGGTCTATCTCTGCCTCTTTTACCTTGTATTTTCCCCTCCAAGATTACTTTTAGTAGGCTGTTGTGTCTTTTAACATGGCCAAAAAATCACTTTTGTCTTGTTTGAATTGTGCTTAGTAGTTCTATTTTTATTTTTAGTTGTTTTAAGACTTCATCGTTTGTTTTCTTTTCCTTCCATCCAATTCTACCTATCCTTCTATATATCCACATTTCAAAGGTTTCAATTCTCTGTTCTGTTCTCTTGTCTAATGTCCATGTTTCTGCACCATATAGGAATATTGAGAAGGTGTAACATTTTGCTATTCTTAGTTTTAGCCCTGATGTTATTTGTTTTGATGTTTGTATGTTCTTCATGACATTAAAATTACTTTTTGCCATTCCTATTCTTTTGTTTATTCAGTTGTACATTTTCCATCACTGGTTATAGCATGTCCAAGGTAGTTGTAGTTCTGAACTGTCTCCAGATCTATTCCTTCAATTTTATATCCACGTATAGGTTTTGAGTATTTTATTTGCTTATGATCATAGGTTAGTTTACTATTTTTGATATTCATATCTAATCCATATTTTTTGCTTGTCTTGTTTACTTCATTAAGTAATTGCTGTAGATCTTTAGGATTTTCTGCTAGTAGTATAGTATCATCGGCATATCTTAGGTTGTTGATTATATTTCCATTAATGTTTAGGCCTGATATCTCTGTGGTGTTTTAAAGATTTGTTCAGCGTATAGAATGAACGGTGATAGGATGCATGACAATATAGACACGGGGAACAATATTAAAACAGGTGAATGAATTTTAATATACTCATACTTGGAAACAATGTTAACCTCAGATGGTAGATACACAACAGAGGTGAGATGCAGAATGGTTCAGGAAAAAGCAGCTTTCCAACAAAATGAGGAAGATACTAAGCAATCCATTTTTGACAATAGAAACAAGAAAAAGAGTTCTTAAATGTTATGTAGAGTCAGTATTAACATATGGATGTGAATCATCGATAATAGGACAACAGACAAGAAAACCACTGGAGACTGTAGAAATGTGGTTTTACAGAAGAATGTTGACAGCTAAGTAGAGAAATGAAAACGTTCTGAAAGAGGCCAAAGCAAAAAGAGAGCTAATTTCCATTATTAGGAAGAAACAATAATTATTTATTTGCCATGTAATGAGAAGAGAACAGCTGGAATATATTGTGACAACTGGGAAAATTGAGGGACTATAAATATTAAACAAATCTGGTTTGTCACACAACCTTGTCTAACACCCTGTTTTATTTGTTGAAACATTCCCAATTGGTTTCCAGTTCTTATGGCCACTGTTTGTTGCCAGTACATGTTCTTTATTATTCTTAGATCTTTGCTGTCTATGTTAATGCTCTCTAAAATTTTGATTATTTCTTGGTGCTTTACTTTGTCAAGTGCCTTGGTATAATCTATGAAACATAGGTATAGATCTGTTTTCACATCTATGCTTCTTTCTACTAAAGATCTTATGATATATATGGCATTGATCGTTACTTTACCTCCAACAAAACCACACTGTTCATCACTAATTTCTAGACTGATTTTGTTTCGCACTCTTCGCACGATGATTCTCAGTAATATCTTAGTTTTATGACTCATAAGGCTTATTGTGCGATGATCATTGCATTCAATCGCACCCGATTTCTTTGGTAGAGCTAGGTATATTGATTTGAGCATGTCGTCTGGTATATATTCGCTGTTGTAGATATCATTCAATATTTTTGTTATATTTAAAATTATATAGACCTAGCAAATGTTAACTTTGCTGGATGGGTAATATTATATAGACCTAGAAAATATTAAACTTTGTCGAGTTGGTAATATTATCATCATCATATGCCATACTGGTTGGCGTAGGCGATCATGTCCCTCCACAATCTTCTATCTACAGTGCATCGTAGCAGTTCTGTTGTTGACTGTTTTCCATGCCATGACACCAAGCTAGTAAGTATTTTCTCTCTTTGTCGCCCGCGATCTCTCTTTCCTTTTATTTTGCCAGTTGTAACCAAGTATTCCAACTTTCCTCTTCTCATGATGTGCCCGAAAAATGTTGATTGCTTCTTTCTGATGTTTTTTAAGAGCTCCCTTTTTGTGTTGGCCTCTTTGAGGACTTCCGAATTTATCTTTTTAGATGTCCAGGGAACTTTTAACATTCTTCTGAGAAATTCCATCTCTGTGGCCTCTAATCGTTTTTTTCATTTTTTGTCTATTGTCCTTGATTCGCTTCCATAGGTCAGAATTGGTTCTATATAGCATCGATGAACTCTCTTTCTCATTTATATTGAAATAGATTTCTTGCATAAGATATTTTTAATTTTCTGAAATGCTATTTTGGGCTCAGCTATTCTGCTTTTTATTTATGTGGTCCATCTACCGTCTGAAGTTATTATTGTGACCAAGTATTTCAGATGTTGGACCTGTTTCAAATTGGTCCTGTTTATTTTTAAGCTGCATGATGGTGATGATTGTTTCTTCGATATGACAATTACTTCTGTTTTCTTGCTATTCATACTGAGACCTTTCTTGTTGCTTTCTTTTACTATTATGTCTATCATTTCTTGTAGTTCATTCTCTGTCTCTGCTATTAAGACTGTGTCATCCGCATATCGCAAATTATTTATGTTGTAACCGTTGACTTCAATTCCTTTTTTTTTATCTACTAATGATCTCATAATATGTTCGCTGTAAAGTGAAAACAAATTCGGCGAAAAACCAGAACACAGCCTTGTCTGAGTTCCTTGTTTTATATATTGGAATTGTCCTGTTTGGTTGTTAATTCGTATAGCTGCTGTTTGTTGCCAGTACATGTTTTTTTATGATTCGCAGATCCTTGCCATCAATGTTTAATTTCTCCAGCATATTGATTATTTCTACATGCTATACCTTGTGCCCTTTCTCGAAACGTGCGTATGAACAGCCCTTTCACGAAACGTGATTTCATGAACGTTATGAAAAGGTATCCACTTTGTATTGTATCTTTCACTTTTCTTCCTTGTTTCATAAGTCTTCTTCGTCTATCTTGTATATTTCAGATCTCAACCGACACTTCCAACCTTCTATCGACCTTCATGTTGACCGTTAATCTTTGTATTCTATATCTTTCGTGCCATTCCACGAACAAACGAAACGAGCGTTCAATTGATGAACATATGACAGCTGATAACATCGTCACAAAACAGCTTCATGATTTTATTTGATTGGCAGCCTTTTATTACACTAGTAAACTAATACATGTCGGTCTATCAATTCAGTTCATCGTTCTATTTACACTCCATTCATTCTCTGCTACATCCATCCTCTTCTATCTTATTATTTTCTATTCTGACTCAGCTTTAACCTATGTGAGACCATTCCCCATTGAACGGCCTCTCCTTACTCTAACTATTCCTTGAAAACTAATTCATGTGCGACCGTTCCCCATCGAACGGCCTCTCCTTACTCTAACTACTTCTATTGCCGGCTCTATTGTCACTATTCTTCCATTTCCTAAATGCCTATTGCTGAATTCATCTGTTCATCTCCACTACCGATCCATCCTGTCCTCTGGTTCCTCCTCTACTTGGTTATGCTTGGTGTTCCATCTCGGCTGCTCTCTTCTCTTAGGTTCTCCGAATGCCCATCCGCTTTCTATCTTCGTTGTCCATCTGTACTCCAAAACTACCAATCTCTAACTGACCATCTTCGTTGTCTCCTCACAACCGTCTATCTATCCCTACGTCATAAGTTTTAGTTTTCCTCATTTCTCCTTCTGTGTACATTTGTGCCTAACTGTTCAACTTCCCCATCTCCTGGTGTGCAATTCTCCGGCCATACATCTAGCTATACATTCCCCGCCATTATATATACTCAACTATACATTTCCTTCTATTATGCAATCAGCTATACGTTCCGTGCTAAAACCTTGTCAAATGCTTTTGTGTAGTCTATAAAGCACATATATATATATATCTTTCTTTACCTCTATAGATCTTTCTATCAATGTTCTTTAGATGTATATTGCATTATTAGCGTCCTTTCCTTCTACAAATCCACATTGTTCTTCACTTATTTCTGGTTTTATTTTGTTCCTTACACGTCAGTAGTAGTAGTAGTGGCTGTGAACCCATCCTAAAAGTGCACGCACATGCACCGAAAGACAATAGATTTGGCACTGAAACCGCACGAAACATGCACCAAAACCCGTGCCAAAGTCCGATAATTGGCTTATTATCTCGGTGGTCGTGATCGGTAATCGGCTTATCTCGGTGGTGTGCGTTGGTGCGTGACGATCGGCGCGTCGTGGTGTGCATTGGTGCGTGGCGGCTTATCTCGTGGTGAGTGATCGGCTTATCGCGTCGCTAGCTCGCCGGTTATCTCGGGGGTTCTAAAATCGGGCGACAGCGGTTCTAAAACTTGTGGCGGGTCGTCGCCGGCTATCTCGCGGGTCGGATGGCGGGTCGTTGCCATCGTGCGGGTGGGGAAAGGTGCCTTTATTGGTTATCATCATCATGTGCCTCAACACTATCAGCATGTGCCTCAACACTATCATCATGTGCACCCTCATATAGCGATTTTTTTTCTCTCTTCTCTCTCTCTCTCTCTCTCTCTATTGCATATCCAAGCTAACTCAAGTCAAATAAAAATCACCATCACCAAGCCACACAAATTGACACATCATCATGTGCCACCCTCAACACCATCCTTTCATGTCCTATC
This sequence comes from Megaustenia siamemsis, assembly GCA_032433765.1. NCBI lineage: Eukaryota > Metazoa > Mollusca > Gastropoda > Stylommatophora > Ariophantidae > Megaustenia > Megaustenia siamemsis. The sequence continues at coordinate 27,465,712 of JAVIAB010000156.1, forward strand.
ATCATCATGTGCCACCCTCATCAACCTTCATATCCCATCATGATCTTGTGCCCCCCTCAACACTATCATCATGTGCCACCCTCAACACCATCCTTTCATGTCCTATCATCATCATGTGCCACCCTCAACATCAACCTTCATATCCCATCATGATCTTGTGCCCCCCACATGTCCTATCATCATCATCATCATCATCATCATCATCACCAAGACACACAAAGTGACACATCATCATCATGTGCCACCCTCAACATCAACCTTCATATCTCATCATCATCATGTGCCACCCTCAACATCATCATCATGTGCCACCCTCATCATCACCCTTCATATCATCAAGCCACACAAAGTATCATCTCATCTCTCTCTCTCTCTCACACATTCATGGTAAACCAAAACAAAATTCGTTCTATATTTCTCACAGCTTTATTATTATTACAACAAATATACGACACATATATATATATATTACTGCCCGGTTGTTGATAATTTTAAGCGTCTGGGTTTCCTCCCTCCTGTTTTGGTGGTACTGTTTGTTAAATGTCTATCAAACACGGGTACATAGGAAGTTTCATTAGCCTTCAAAACACAACCGCCCTCCATTTTGACAAAACCTTGATCAAAGCTGGAATAGGTAATTGGTGACTCTGCTGAAACACCCGCGGCATTCATATTGGGTGCCGGATCTGTCGTCTGATTAACAAGAGCGAGGTTCCCTTGATTAACAAAGGGGGGCGTGTAGTCGATGAGATTCGTGTTAACAAGAGATGGTATGTAGTTTTGGTGGTTAACGACAGGCGGCGTGTAGTTGATCTGATTAACGAGAGGTGGCGTGTAGTTGATCTGGTTAACGAGAGGTGGCGTGTAGCTGATCTGGTTAACAACAGGCGGTGTGTAGTTGAGGTTAGCATAAGCGGTTAAAATTTCCTCTCGCATCTCGACTAACGTGATAAATTCCTCTCTCGATAGTGTTATCCCAGTTCTGGTAGGAAACTTCAAAAAACTATCACCGCTATATGTCCTTATATTTATCAATGGTCTGTTACGAAAAACACAAACCGAGACTGCCTTAACGCCATCTTTAGACAATGGAACTACAGTCTCATTTCCACGTGACATTAATATACGCTGATCACTAACATCAAACGAAATTGGCGTATTCAAGCTACACGACTCCATATTCAAAGAAAAACAAACCACCTGGCAACAGACGTTGGTTATGTGTGTGCGTGTACACTGCTCGACTGGGGGGTTTTTATACCCGTTTATCGGGTCGAGGACCGTCTATTTATAGCAGCTAACGCAATACGTTATCAGGCGTGGTAATCAGTCGTGTTGCGACATGTTCAGTGACCTCTGGAACTGACCCAATAGGGGGGTGATGTGTGGGGAAATATGATGCGTGTAACAATTCGGTCTCAGGTAATGCGGCTTGAGACTAGGAAACTCCTCCTCCTCCTCCCCCTGTCGTGTTTATATAGGTTGTGGATTTTAAAAATAGGTGTTAGTTGAAGAGGGGGAAACCTCGCGCGCTGACCTAAAATCACTCGTTGTTATTTTCGTCGGGGGCGTAATCACTACAGTTAGTAGCACTTGTGAGGATGGATCCCCGATGGAATCATCCCCTCACAGCTCTGATAGCCGGTCCTACCGGGTGTGGGAAAACGGTATTTGTGCAAAAGTTTATACAGAACCTTCACGAGCTAGCTGTCCCCGTACCGGAGGAAGTTATATGGTGTTATGGGGAATGGCAGCCGATATACGAGACTATGGGGTCAGTGAGATTTATCGAGGGTCTACCAGACGTCGATAAATTGGAAGGTGGTAAGAAGAGAAGACTGATCGTCATCGATGACTTGATGTCTGAGACGGACGAGCGGGTAACAAAATTATTCACCAAAGGTAGTCATCACAGAGATATTAGTGTGATGTACATTGTTCAAAATCTTTTCGGAAAAAATAAAGAACATCGAACCATAAGTCTCAATACGCACTATTTAGTCCTTTTCAAGAACCCGAGAGACGGGAGTCAAATTATGAATCTGGGTAAACAAATGTACCCGGGTCAGGTGGGGTACCTCCAAGATAGTTTTAAGGACGCGACAGCGACTCCTCACGGTTATTTGCTGGTCGATCTTCGTCAGGACACACCTGATAATCTTAGGTTGAGAACAAAAATATTCCCGGGGGAGAGACAAATCGTCTACGTGCCAAAGTAGAGAATCATGTGTGATGAAGCACTTAGACGGCACGGTGAAATGTTGAAATGTATGCGCGCCGCCTCGCCGAGCGGTTTAAGAGCCATATTAAAAACAGCCTCTCCCAAACTCATTAACTTTTTGTGCGAGTGTTGTCATAACATATTAAAAGGTAATGTTAGACTCACTCAGCGACAGAAGTGCGAGCTACGTCGACACAAGAACAAGTTGAGACTTCTCACTAAAAAGAAACCGAGTCTTAAGCGGCGGAAAGAGATTCTACAAACCGGTGGGTTTATAGGTGCTTTGCTCCGTCCTATATTAAGTATTCTCGGTGGAGTACTAGGTGCGTAACAATGGCCAAAAAAATGATTTTGGTGGATCCTCGATTCCTCGAGGGTCTTAAACAGACTACTACCACGTCCTATAGCCCACCCGAGGCGATCGGTGACAACTTGAGAGATTTAGATGATGAAATGCAACGTATCCTATTCCGCGATGATTTAGCACCCGCCGATAAGGCCAGAGTGTACCAACGTGCCCTGCATCAATATTTAACTAGATTGGAGCAGTATAAACGACGCTCATTGGGCTCGGTCGATCTCATTCAACACAACACGGCAACAGAAAAAACACCTTCCCCACCAACACCATCGTTCGAGCTATCACCAGAGCAGACCAAGACACCACCACCACCACCACCAGCGGAAACCCCAAAGGTAGGTAATGAAACCACTCCGCCCGTAGCCACGTATAAACTGAGACCTAAAAAAAGAAAGAGCGGAATCCCAACACCAAAATGGGAACGGTGGAGAAAATATTGAGACGTCGTTACTTTGACCCTAGTCGACCAGGGGCGTATAGTGGTGCAACGGCCCTGCAACGTAACACCAAACTGGGACTCGCAAAGATCAAACAATGGCTGAGTCATCAGGATACCTATACCCTTCATAAACCAATTCGTCGCAGATTTGAAAGGCGTCCCATTATAACGAGTGGCCCCCAACAGCAATATCAGGCAGACCTAATCGATTTGAGACATTTGAAAAAACACAACGATGGATATTCCTATTTGGTTTCTTGCGTGGACGTTTTCAGTAAATTCGCGTGGTCTGTACCGATACGAACCAAAACGGGGTAATCCTTAGTGGAAGCCGTCGGTAAGATATTTCTTGATGGGAAACCCGCGAGTTTTCAAACCGATAAGGGGTCCGAGTTTCTGAACAGAACATTTCAGAAATTCCTCGCTGACAACAACGTTCACTTTTTCACTACGCAGAACGAAGATATTAAGGCCGCCGTGGTGGAACGCTTTAATAGGACTCTGAAACAACGGATGTGGCGATATTTCACGAAATCCAATAAGTTGTCTTATGTCCGAGTCCTCCCCGCCCTACTTCGAAGTTATAACCATTCGTATCACAGAAGTATAAAAATGGCACCGGTCGACGTCAACGCAGACAATCAAGAACAGGTATGGAACACGTTGTATAATAGCAAACGCAACTTTAAATTTGAAAGACCCCTGTACAAGCCCGGTGATCGAGTTAGACTGGTCCTGGGCAGAGCCAATTTTAAAAAGGGTTATGCCCCGGCTTGGACGGAGGAACTATTTTCCATCAGTCGAGTAAATGAAACAAACCCCGTTACATATGTGTTGAAAGACGATAATGGCGATGAGATAGAGGGGTCATTCTACACACCGGAAATTCAAAAAGTTGGAGACAAACACGAGTACAGAATCGAGAGTATCATAACCGAGCGTCGCACATCCTTTGGGCGAAAGGAGTGTTTAGTCAAATGGTTTGGGTACGATTCCTCATTTAACACTTGGATACCGTCCAAGGACATTGTCAGATACAAAAACTAGAGATGCGAGAAGAAGAAGTGGTAACTTTTGGTGGAGACCCCGATTTGCGAGCCGTAAACTCGGGAGTCGGGAGAGACGGCGAACCACGCTGGTGGGGGTCGATGTTTGGGAAACTATCCCCCTACTTAGAACTTGTCTTTATTTGTCAAGTGGTAGTTATATATACAGTTGTAGCGGTCTCGCTGTTCAATCTGACCACCGAAAACCAGACGCGAAGGAGGGAAAACTGTGGATAGCCCTACTGAGCAGCTGTTTGGGTTACATGCTACCGAATCCAAACTTGGAGAGGCGACGGCGAAACGAGTAAAAAAAAAATGAGTTTTTATGTCACCCTGCCCAGCAATGCATCTATGGAACTTTTTAAGGATAATAACCCAGGCCACTTTTTCGTTAAACTTCCTCAGACCATTGACATTTCGACGCAGTATGAGATCGCACTGGTGGAGATACAGTTTCCGCTAAATTATTTCAATGTAATAGAGAGTGATGTCTGGATTCGCTACGAATCTCTCGATAACGACGATATTTGCGACGCCAGATTTTATTTCAACGTGACATTGGAACCTGGGTTATACACGAAACCCGATGCGTTCATCGGCGCGTTGAACGCGTCGATCGTAAAAGCGGAGGATGAGTCGTACAGGGGAGAGAAAGGGAAAAAAATGAGATTCATTTACGCAAAAGAGGTGAATAAAGCCAACTTGAAACTTTACGAGAAAGGAGTCAGTGTTACCATAAGCGGCACTTTGAAAAACATGTTAGCCTTCCCCACGACCACAATATCAGACACGGCTCCCGATATCTTCAGCGTGGGTGTAATGGACTTGGAAAGTGTTGCGAAGAATGTCTACGTCTACTGCGATCTCGTTTCCCCAAGACCGGTCGGGGATGTGATGGTGCCTCTCCTCAGGAGCGTGCCTGTTCTCAATAGAAATCACACCTCGGTGTTTCAGATCTACGATAAGCCTCACTACCTACCCCTGAGTAGATTTTCCTTCGATACCGTCGAGATCCTTTTAGCCAACGAACACGGAAAAACCATTCCATTCACCAGCGGGACGTCGGTGCTAACGGTACACTTTCGAGTCAAGAAGCATCTCGAGCTGGTATAATGGTGAAACACACTCCCCTTCATAGAGATGTTGAGTTATACGAAGACTTTTACTGTTGTCAGGCGGGCGATGGGATGCCCGTGTTTATAGGAGGTCGAAGTCAGAGCGGTCGAGGAATCGGTAGTTTCTTTGGTGGAATCGGGAGGGCTATTTTACCCTGGTTAAAAACCGGCGGTAAGGCCTTGCTCAGAGAAGGCTTGGGGACCGGTCTGCAGGTCGCACAGGACGCATTGGCCGGGAAAAATGTCGGTGAAGCTTTCAAAGAACGAGCTAAGGAGGCCGGTCAGCGGTTGCTACACGGGGCCGTAGACCACCTGCGTGATAACAACCAATCAGGAAGTGGTTTACGTCAAAGCAGAAAGCGACTTATGAAGCTACCTCCACCAGGAGAACCCGTTACGAAGAGGATAAAACCGACAGCTGGACGGTTCCCCCTTCATTCGGTGCAAAACAGAGGGAAGAAGACGAGGGTGGCAAAGGATATTTTCGACTAATAATGTCCCTCATTCACCCCAAATCGTGCGAATGTCTTCACTCTGGTTTGGATTTATTTAGCGTTCCACCCACACAGACATCTCTAGACTCTGGCCAGTTTATTGAAATTCGTCCGATCGCAGCTTTGTCGCATAGCGCACCGATAGAGTTTTTCATTTCTGGAAACAGCGAGGAGTATCTAGATCTTTTCAACACGTTTTTACATCTGCGGGTCAAGATCACCCTCCCGAATGGTGATAGTGTACCAGTCGATGCTGAGGTAGGACCGGTCAACAATTATCTTCACAGTCTATTTTCACAAGTCGACGTATCGCTAAACGACACGTTGGTTACACCGTCGGAGAATACCTATCCTTTTAGAGCGGTGTTTGAGGCCACGCTAAATTACGGAGAGGATGCGAAAACGGGATACTTGACGGCCGCTCTGTTCTACAAAGACACAGCTGGCCACCATGACGATTTGAAAGAAAATGAGGGTTTTAAAACACGGCGCGATTTGATTTCGGGTAGTAAAGAGGTTGAAATGATGGGTCGTTTGCACTCTGATGTCTTTGTGCAGGATCGTTACATGTTAAACAGAGTCGATGTAAAGATAAAACTCACCCCCTCGAAGGATGTGTTCAGCCTCGCGGCTCACAATAGCTCTGTGGGTTATAAGAGTGTTATCACCTACGCCGCGCTCGTGGTCAGGAAAGCTAAGCTAAACCCCGCGATTTCTCTGGCCCACGAAAAGGCTCTCTTAAGCGGGAATGCGCGGTACCCGATCAAGAGGGTTACCATCAAGACATTTTCCATCGCTAGTGGGATGCTTTCCCACAGTCAAGACAATTTATTTTTGTCTCAAACACCGACCCGTATAGTGATAGGTCTGATTACGGCCAGTGCTTTTAATGGTGTTTACACAGCTAACCCGTTCAATTTTCAACACTTTGGTCTGATTTATATGAACCTGACGGTCGACGGGAAATGTATCTCGGGAAAGCCTCTAACTATGGACTTTGAACGAAATCAATACGCGAGAGCTTTCTTCGGCACAAATCTGGCCATGGGTCTGATTGGTAAAGACGCTGGGAATAACGTTGATTATAGAGAATTCAAGGACGGATACTGCCTATTTGGTTTTGACCTCTCGTCCAGCCTACTGGACGGCTCCCATTTTGAGCTAGCCACAAGCGGACCCTTGTCGATAGAACTCAAGTTTGCCGCTCCCACCACTACTCCCCTACAAGTTATCGTCTACGCCGAGTTGGACTCGGTGCTCGAGGTGTCCAAGACAAGGCAGATTCTAACAGACTTCGCCGTTTGAGAGAGAGAAAGAAGAAGTAGAATATGAACACGAGGGAGATTTACAATCTTTTGATGTCGGATATTTTCGTTCGACGTTGTTCCCTTGTTAGTGTCATTCCACGAAACCACTTACCGCCCAGCATCGACCCAACGGCGACCGCGGCCTTTGTCATAAACACGGACCCTGCCCACGAACCCAGAGAGCATTGCGTGGCCCTATTTTACAACGGACTCGGCGAATGTGAGTATTTCGATTCCTACGGTTTGCCTCCCAGACACGTGGATATTTTAAACTTTATAGAGCAAAACTCACACGTTCCATTCGTCTACAACCCGCGGGTGTTGCAAGATTTGTTTAGCAACACGTGCGGTCTATATTGTGTTTATTATATACTTCTTAAGTGTCGTGGCGCAAAACTTAACAGAATTCTCATGCCTTTTTCATCGAGACAGCACGTAAACGACCGTATCATTTATCGTTTGCTCACCCCGTGGATACTTCGGCTTCGAGGGGCCCGTCCAGACGCTTAAAATTATCAACAACCGGGCAGTAATATATATATATATATATATATATATATATATATATATATATATATATATATATGTCGTATATTTGTTGTAATAATAATAAAGCTGTGAGAAATATAGAACGAATTTTGTTTTGGTTTACCATGAATGTGTGAGAGAGAGAGAGAGATGAGATGATACTTTGTGTGGCTTGATGATATGAAGGGTGATGATGAGGGTGGCACATGATGATGATGTTGAGGGTGGCACATGATGATGATGAGATATGAAGGTTGATGTTGAGGGTGGCACATGATGATGATGTGTCACTTTGTGTGTCTTGGTGATGATGATGATGATGATGATGATGATAGGACATGAGGGGGGCACAAGATCATGATGGGATATGAAGGTTGATGTTGAGGGTGGCACATGATGATGATAGGACATGAAAGGATGGTGTTGAGGGTGGCACATGATGATAGTGTTGAGGGGGGCACAAGATCATGATGGGATATGAAGGTTGATGAGGGTGGCACATGATGATGATAGGACATGAAAGGATGGTGTTGAGGGTGGCACATGATGATGTGTCAATTTGTGTGGCTTGGTGATGGTGATTTTTATTTGACTTGAGTTAGCTTGGATATGCAATAGAGAGAGAGAGAGAGAGAAGAGAGAAAAAAAAATCGCTATATGAGGGTGCACATGATGATAGTGTTGAGGCACATGCTGATAGTGTTGAGGCACATGATGATGATAACCAATAAAGGCACCTTTCCCCACCCGCACGATGGCAACGACCCGCCATCCGACCCGCGAGATAGCCGGCGACGACCCGCCACAAGTTTTAGAACCGCTGTCGCCCGATTTTAGAACCCCCGAGATAACCGGCGAGCTAGCGACGCGATAAGCCGATCACTCACCACGAGATAAGCCGCCACACACCAACGCACACCACGACGCGCCGATCGTCACGCACCAACGCACACCACCGAGATAAGCCGATTACCGATCACGACCACCGAGATAATAAGCCGATTATCGGACTTTGGCACGGGTTTTGGTGCATGTTTCGTGCGGTTTCGGTGCCAAATCTATTGTCTTTCGGTGCATGTGCGTGCACTTTTAGATTGGGTTCACAGCCACATATACTACTCACGTCTCATGATTAATCTTAGTAATATTTTAGTCATATGGCTCATGAGACTAACAGTGCGATGGTCTTCACAGTCAGTGGCTCCTGACTTCTTCGGTATGGCTACAAAGATAAATTTTAGTAGATCTTCGGGTATGTGTCCTGTGTTATATATGTCATTGAGTAGTTTTTTTAAAGACTTGTACTCCCATCTCTCCTAATGCATTTATCTCTTCTATTGTTATATTGTCGGGACCTGGATCCTTGCCACTTTTCATTTGTTGAACTGTGTCTTCCACTTCACTCTGCATAATTGGTGGTCCTGTGTCTTTGTTTGAATTGTTTAACTCTGGTCTTTCATCATCATAGAGTTGACTGATATATTATGTCCATCTTTCCATTGTCTTCTCCTGTCCCATTATATTTCATTCCTTTGATTTCACTCATCCTGAAACTTCGACTTTTTTTCCCTGTTAATTCTGATTAATCCTGTTAAACTGATTGTGCATAAATTTTGAGTCTCTCTTTTGTTGTTTTTCGATTTCTTCACATTTCTGTTTTAACCATCCTTCCTTTGCTTCTCTGCAGTTGTTAATATAATTTGGTAATATAATAGACCTAACAATTATTAAACTTTGTCGGGTTGGTAATATCATAGACCTTGCAATTATTAAACTTTGTCGGTTTAGTAATATTATAGACCTAACAAATATTAAACTTTCTCGGGTTGGTAATATTACAGACCTAGCAATGATTAAACTTTGTCGGGTTGGTAATATTATAGACCTAACAAATATTAAACTTTGTCGGGTTGGTAATATTATAGACCTAACAAATATTAAACTTTGTCGGGTTGGTAATATCATAGACCTTGCAATTATTAAACTTTGTCGGTTTGGTAATATTATAGACCTAGCAATGATTAAACTTTGTCGGGTTGGTAATATTATAGACCTAGCAATGATTAAACTTTGTCGGGTTGGTAATATTATAGACCTAACAAATATTAAACTTTGTCGGGTTGGTAATATTATAGACCTAACAAATATTAAACTTTGTCGGGTTGGTAATATTATAGACCTAACAAATATTAAACTTTGTCGGGTTGGTAATATTATAGACCTAGCAATGATTAAACTTTGTCGGGTTGGTAATATTATAGACCTAACAAATATTAAACTTTGTCGGGTTGGTAATATTATAGACCTAACAAATATTAAACTTTGTCGGGTTGGTAATATCATAGACCTTGCAATTATTAAACTTTGTCGGTTTGGTAATATTATAGACCTAGCAATGATTAAACTTTGTCGGGTTGGTAATATTATAGACCTAGCAATGATTAAACTTTGTCGGGTTGGTAATATTATAGACCTAACAAATATTAAACTTTGTCGGTTGGTAATATTATAGACCTAACAAATATTAAACTTTGTCGGGTTGGTAATATTATAGACCTAACAAATATTAAACTTTGTCGGGTTGGTAATATTATAGACCTAACAAATATTAAACTTTGTCAGGTTGGTAATATTATAGACCTAACAAATATTAAACTTTGTCGGGTTGGTAATATTATCATCATCATCATCATCATGTGCCATACCGGTTGGCGTAGGCAATCATGTCCTTCCACAATCTTCTATCTACAGTGCATCGTATCAATTCTGTTGTTGTCTGTTTTCCATGCCATGACACCAAGCTATCCAGTATTTTCTCTCTTTGTCGTCCGCAATCTCTCTTTCCTTTTATTTTGCCAGTTGTAACCAAGTATTCCAACTTTCCTCTTCTCATGATGTGCCCAAAAATGTTGATTGCTTCTTTCTGATGTTTTTTAGGAGTTCGCTTTTTGTGTTGGCCTCTTTGAGAGTTTGGTAATATTATAGACCAAGAAAGCATTTAACTTTGTAGGGTTGGTAATGTTATAAACCAAGAAAGTATTTAACTTTGTAGGGTTGGTAATGTTATAGACCAAGCAAGTATTTAACTTTGTAGGGTTGGTAATGTTATAGACCAAGAAAGTATTTAACTTTGTAGGGTTGGTAATATTATAGACCAAGAAAGTATTTAACTTTGTAGGGTTGGTAATATTATAGACCAAGAAAGTATTTAACTTTGTAGGGTTGGTAATATTATAGACCAAGAAAGTATTTAACTTTGTAGGGTTGATAATATTATAGACCAAGAAAGTATTTAACTTTGTAGGGTTGGTAATATTATAGACCAAGAAAGTATTTAACTTTGTAGGGTTGGTAATATTATAGACCAAGAAAGTATTTAACTTTGTAGGGTTGGTAATGTTATAGACCAAGAAAGTATTTAACTTTGTAGGGTTGGTAATATTATAGACCAAGAAAGTATTTAACTTTGTAGGGTTGGTAATATTATAGACCAAGAAAGTATTTAACTTTGTAGGGTTGGTAATATTATCAACATTATTTTGAAAAAATAAAATGATGAAAGTGCACATCATTGTCTAACTACAATGTCTGACTGGTCAATTCATGGAATAGTAAATAATCTAAGTTAATTTCGCTTAAACTTGTATAAATGTTGAGCCCCATAAACCAAACGTGTATTATGTGTCATGCAACATATTTTATTTTCGACATAGTGTCAAAATTGTATGGGATGTCGCAAACATTATAACAAATAACGTTAAATATACATCATGTTAATCATCATCATCACCAAGTACCGTGCCTGCTGGCGTAGGTGATCATGTCTCTCCATAACTTTCGATCTCGACAGTTATTTATCATTTCCGTTGCTGACCTTCTGTCAAGCCATTCTCCAAGGCCGTCTGGTATCTTTTCTCTTCTATGCTTCCCTCTATCTCTTCATCCCTCAATTTTCCTAGTTATTAAAATAGATTCCAGCAGTTCCCTTCTCAATGTATGGCCAAAAAATGATGATTGTTTCTTCCTAATATTGGAAATCAGTTGTCTTTTCATGTTAATAATATTAACATATAGTTTTAACAATATGTCATGTCGCTAACATTGCCACATAAACAAGTTAAATAAACGTTTTGTTGGGTAACACTGCCACATAAACAAGTTAAATAAACGTTTTGTTGGGTAACACTGCCACATAAACAAGTTAAATAAACGTTTTGTTGGGTAACACTGCCACATAAACAAGTTAAATAAACGTTTTGTTGGGTAACATTGTCGACATAAATGTATGCTACGTTGATAATATTCACAATCAAATGTTATATATATGCCATGTTGTTAATATTAACAACAAAATGTTATATATATAGGCCATGCTGTTAATATTAACAACAAAATGTTATATATATAAGCCATGTTGTTAATATTAACAACAAATGTAAAATATATAAGCCATGCTGTTAACATTAACAACAAAATGTTATATATATATAAGCCATGTTGTTAATATTAACAACAAAATGTTATATATATAAGCCATGTTGTTAATATTAACAACAAAATGTTATATATATATAAGCCATGTTGTTAATATTAACAACAAAATGTTATATATATAAGCCATGTTGTTAATATTAACAACAAAATGTTATATATATAAGCCATGTTGTTAATATTAACAACAAAATGTTATATATATATGCCATGTTGTTAATATTAACAACAAAATGTTATATATATAAGCTATGTTGTTAATATTAACAACAAAATGTTATATATACAAGCCATGTTGTTAATATTAACAACAAAATGTTATATATATAAACCATGTTGTAAATAATATTAACAACAAAATGTTATATATATAAGCCATGTTGTTAATATTAACAACAAAATGTTATATATATATGAGCCATGTTGTTAATATTAACAACAAAATGTTATATATATATGAGCCATGTTGTTAATATTAACAACAAAATGTTATATACATATAAGCCATGTTGTTAATATTAACAACAAAAAGCTGAAAATATAATATGCTATTAATAATATCGACATGTCTATGACGAATTATTCTAACCAATGACGCAAATACCTCGGCTTGCCGGAAACTAGCGACATATTGCGACCTACCGTAAATTAGCGATATATTAAATCTAGGACCACTTAACTTCTTTTTAAGGGCTGTCGATAGAAAGGGGCAATCGTCGGTAAACACTGAAGAAGAATATTAACAACAAAAAGTTAAATATTTTCCCTGTCGTTAATGGCATCGACATAAAGTTAAATATTTACCCTGTCGTTAATCGCATCGACCTAACGTCGAAAATATACCCTGTTGTTAATGGCATCGACATAAAGTTAAATCGATGCCCTGTCGTTAATCGCATCGACCTAACGTCGAAAATATACCCTGTTGTTAATGGCAATGACATAAAGTTAAATAGTCGCATGTCGTTAATGGCATCGACATAAAGTTAAATAGTCGCATGTCGTTAATGGCATCGACATAAAATAAATATATGTCATGTCGTTAATGGCATCGACATAAAGTTAAATATATGTCATGTCGTTAATTATTGATATAACGTTAAAAATGTATGCTAATATCGTTAATGGTATCGAAGTGACAATACATTTATGTCATACAAAATATAATAAACATAAGGATTAATATATTCGTCTATTCTCGCCATCTTTACCCTCCAGTGGAGCATAGGCCGTCAAGAAGAGCCCCCCTGACCTTATTGTCTCTTCAACTCATTTTAAGCTCTCATTTATTTTTGCTTTCTCTGTTTAAGGTTTCAGGCGATTTCAATAAATGCGCTTCTGCTAATATTATCGGCATAACAAATGTTAAACTCTGCAGGGTTGTTACAATTGTTGAAATGACAAATGTTAAACTTTGCAGGGTTGTTACAATTGTTGAAATGACAAATGTTAAACTTTGCAGGGTTGTTACAATTGTTGAAATGACAAATGTTAAACTTTGCAGGGTTGTTACAATTGTTGAAATGACAAATGTTAAACTTTGCAGGGTTGTTACAATTGTTGAAATGACAAATATTAAACCTTGCAGAGTTGATACAATTGTTAAAATGATAAACGTTAAACTTTGCAGAGTTGATAAAATTGTTGAAATGACAAACGTTGACGATGACGTCATGGGACGCACCAAAATGGCAGCTTATTTATTTTCGAGCTATGGACTAAGCAATGTTTACATTGAACAACACGATATATGTTATTGCAGCGAGTTGGCAGATTTTTGAAAATGTTTTCAAGGGTTTGAACATAAATGTTTGTTCACAGTTCGTTAACCTTCGCTGTAGATAAAGTCGTTAATTCGATGGCTTCGTTTCAGACGTTTGTGACTTTGGTAGCTAAGGACCTAACTTGTGCAAACGGATGGCATTGGCAAGGATCATTTTGAATCTATGAAGTGGGCTCATTTTGTGTTTAACTCAAAAGCATATGTGCTTTTTAACCAAGATCTTTTTTTTTTTGGGGGGGGGGCGGCAAGGGGGGGGACTCAATGAAGATATCCCCGATGGAAGAATAAATTGTACTATTAGTCCCATAAATGATTCGCTTCCAGAGGTTTATGATGTAAACAAAGCAGTTTTGTCATTGCAAGTGAATAATGTCCACACCTATAATTGGTCAGGATTGTGTAGCAGCAGCAGCTTTATAGCGAACACAGAAAACATCACAGGATTGTGCTGTTCTGAAACAGCAATGCCATGCTACCCTAGAATTGCCTTTAATGGGATTACTGTGACCACAAACCACTCTCCATGTGTGTGCCACATATTTACACCCCAGAAAGAAATACTGAATATAACAACATCATGTGCCGTCTGTGATATTAATGACCACAGACCAGAAGCCTCCAGTATGATTGATACAACTGTTGCACCAAGCATTTCATCAGCAGAGCCATATCTATGGAATGTTAAACTGACATTGTTCTTGAATGATGTCCAAGTGAATGTGACATCAGAATCGTGTGGCGGCAGCTACAAGAAGGGAGCGGAGAACATCAAGTTCTGCTGCTATAAAGGAGACTTGCCTTGCTATCACAGAATTTAAATGGGATCAATGCCTTAAATGGGATCAATGTAGTTGAAAACTTCTCCTCTTGTATACACTACACATTCACATCTAAGAGTGAATCTGTGAAGGTCACAAAATCATATTCTCTCTGTGGTTTTACTAACTACAGGTCATGTGGCTTCTGTTGGATTGGAAATGATAACTTACCACCACTGTGTGTCTATATGTTTGGAATTGGAGCCATCAATGATGGAATAATATCATCAAGTGCTATGACGATCATCATTTTCGGGAGGACGTGAACTCCCATGGTATATGGTGGATAGGCGGCAGGAACCATTGAAGGCTATGTCTGAAAAGTGTTCCTTCTTGCAGTTTCCTCATATTCCAAGTCCGGCTTGTTGCAGGAGCTACTGAGTTAAGTGCTCTGTACACACCGTGAGCTGTGTGTCTCATCCGTTTTGATCCTGCTTCGATATCCCGCTTGTTTACGATGAATGATGATATCGTATGACAGGGAACAGTTGGCTGTGTTCACTTTCTGCGCGGTTTCGTCGTATGTCTTTTGGCGTGTGCTGGGACTGCTACGATGGGGACTACAGTTACCTTTCTTTGTTTGGGAGATGAGTTAGTAATTCGGATGATTCCACTGGCACGGGCGGTTGAGCAATTATGGATTTTAATTCGTTTGCTGTGATACCGAGGCCTTCACTAACCAATAACTAATAACCAATAACGTTAAACTTTGCAGGGTTGATGAAATTGTTGAAATAGCCAATTTTAAACTTTGCAGGGTTGATAAAATTGTTGAAATGGCAAACGTTAAACTTTGCAGGGTTGATACAATTGTTGAAATGACAAACGTTAAACTTTGCAGGGTTGATAAATTTGTTGAAATGACAAACGTTAAACTTTGCAGGGTTGTTACAATTGTTGAAATGACAAATGTTAAACTTTGCAGGGTTGTTACAATTGTTGAAATGACAAATATTAAACCTTGCAGAGTTGATACAATTGTTGAAGTGATAAACGTTAAACTTTGCAGAGTTGATAAAATTGTTGAAATGACAAACGTTAAACTTTGCAGGGTTGATAGAATTGTTAAAATGATAAATGTTAAACTTTGCAGGGTTGATAAAATTGTTGTAATGGCAAATGTTAAACTTTGCAGGGTTGATAAAATTGTTCGCACGACAAATGCTAAACCTTGGAGAGTTGATACAATTGTTGACAGGTGACAAATACAGAGATTGCGATATTATCCACATGACACAGAGACAGCATTGCACCCTTAGTAATTTGATTGACCTTACACAAATGAAGCCCTGCACGACCTCTAATATTGTCCACATAACAATTGACAACTGTTCATCGTTTAGTTTTTCTAAGCTGTTTGACCTACATTAACAACAGTATTCTACCCATAATATTATCAACTTATCATGTTAAATGTACGTTTTTTTGGCAATATTATCAACATATAGTTAACTATATGTCATCTTGTTAATGCAATACACATAAAGTTAAATATAAGCATGGTGTTACTATAAGTCCTATGACTAGGACAGTTATACCGGACCGGAAAACGCAGATTTCGCTGTGTCGTAAACTAGCGACAAATCGCAACCACGTCCACTTAACGTCTCTTTAAGGGAGGACGATGAAAAGGAATAATGTGTAGTGAACGCTGAAGAAGAATATTATCGACATAGATTTCAATATATGCTCTGTCGCTAATATTATTGACACAACGTTAAAAATATATGGAAAAATTAAAAATATGTAAAATGGTATATTAGAAGCTTTACGTGATAAGTGGACGACACAGACTAAACAACGTTTCGGCCCAATAGGCCTTCAGCAGGAACAAACAAGAAAAACAAACACACAAAACTAATAACAAAACATTCAAAACAAAAATATTCGAAATATGTCTATCCTGTGTGTATGAAAAGGAAATGGTAAAAAAAAGTGTGGCTGTCGTGAATGTGCAAAAAAGTGCGCAAATGCACACCGAACCATAGGAGTTCACACAGGGGTCAGTGTGCAAACACAAAGGAGAAAGAATATAACAGTAGACTAACAGGTACTCAAAAGGGGGTAAGAGTGGGATGTCTGAGAGTGGGGTACAATAAAAACAAATGAGGGGTAAGGAGCACAGAAAAAAGGTATAGAGGAGAACACCGAAGTGTCTCATAAGGGACTAGAGGAGAATAACTATAAATAGCATGGCATAGTAGATAGACCAAAGATCCCAAATATGAAGGCTATGCAAAAGGGAAGGAGCAACCAAAAGGAAACTATGTGTATGAGTGTGATACATTCATGCCTCGTGGGGTCAGCGAACCATACTGGACTATGAGGCGATTTTCCAAAATAAAGCGGCTGCGGTCGCCAGAGTGACAAAGGACAATTCCAGTGACATGGATGTCGTCTTTAACCTTGTGATCAGGGGAGTTGAAGTGGGAAGACACTGGAGTACCAGTGTTCTGTTGGACATCACGTAGATGTTCACAAAATCTTTCCGCTAATCTTCTCCCAGACTCACCAATATAGGTCATGTGACATCGTTGGCATATGATGGCATAAATGATGTTGCGGGACACAAATTAAAAATATATGCTCTGTCGCTAATATTATTGATACAACGTTAAAAATATATGTTGTGTTGATGATATTATTGATACAACGTTAAAAATATATGCTGTGTTGATGATATTATTGATACAACGTTAAAAATATATGCTTTGTTGATAATATGATCGAAATAAAATTAATTTGATGCCATTTTCATGTTATTAATGAAAAGGGGAAAAAATGTCCTGACCGCTGATATTATCGACACATAAGAAAATAATAAACGTCACATTGTTGGTAAAAGCAACTACTAAATTTGATAAGATGTTTGGTATTACCGAAATGGTCCAGTAAAAGCCTTGCACAATGGTGGATAATATTGTCGATTTCATAAGCTTTGACACTTCCAAAGCTGGTAATTGATTATCGACATCATCTTCATAATCATTAAGTGCCCTCTCCGCATCCAAGGTTGGCTACCATGGAGCGCCATCCCGCTCCCTCTCTTGCTTTGATGGTGCAGGTTGTCATAGACTGAATTGTCCATCTTTTGATGTCACTCGTCCATGTTGGGGTTGGTCTACCTCTGTCTCTTTTACCTTGTATTTTCCCCTCCAAGATTACTTTTAGTAGGCTGATGTGTCCTTTAACATGGCCCAAAAATCTCATTTGTCTTATTTCAGTTGTGTTTAGTAGTTCTCTTTTAATTTTTAGTTATTTTTAGACTTCATCGTCTGTTTTCCTTTCCATCCACTTGTACCTATTTTTCTATAAATCCACATTTCAATGTTCTGTTCTGTTTTCGTGTCTAATACCCATGTCTCTGCACCATACAGGAATTTTGAGAAGATATAACATTTTGCTATTCTTATTTTTAGCCCTGGTGTTATTTTTTTTTATGTTATGATATTTTTCGGGTGTCCGGTTAGCGCAATCGATAGGCGATTGGCTTACCACGGCAACAGCCGGGGTTCGTAATCCTGGCGAGGACACCTGGGTTTTACTAATTCCCTAAAAATTAGTAGGAGCCGCGATAGCTCAGTGGTTAGTGAACTGGACTACTATGGACAAGGGGTAGGGTTCGATCCCAACCGACGGCTCCGGGTTCACCCAGCCTTAAATGGGTACCGGATTTTTTCTGGGAAAGTAAAAGCAGCACGGGCGTAATACCGACCACATTACCCCAAAAATCATGTGCTGAAGGTCTGTAAAATATAGGGTCACTAACACCATATTTCCCTATACGCCACTTGGCGTGACGGGGGGTACTTTACTTTTTACTATGATATTTTTCATGGCATAAAAATACTTTTACCACTCCTATTCTTTTGTTTATTTCAGTTTTCATTTTCCATCACTGGTTATAGTATGTCCAAGATAGTTGTAGCCCTGAAATGTCTCCAGGTCTATGGCTTCAACTTGGATATCCACGTCAGATGTTTTAAAAAGTGATCGGCTGGTAATATTAGCGACGTCAGATTTTTAAAACATGATCGGCTGGTAATATTAGCGACGTCAGATATTTTAAAACATGATCGGCTGGTAATATTAGCGACGTCAGATGTTTTAAAACATGATCGGCTGGTAATATTAGCGACGTCAGATGTTTTAAAACATGATCGGCAGGAAATATTAGCGACGTTATAAATCGTACATCCTGCAGGGTCAGTGTAAGCATCAACACAAGTTTAAAAACTTGCCCAGCATGTACCAAGCTGTTTGATCGACATTACAAAACATAAACGTTGTTCAAGCGATAATATTATCAACTTACCATGCTAAATGTACGTTTTGAGCCTGAACCATTCTGTATCTTACCTATGTTCCACAACAACAATCTAAGGTTAACATTCTTCCCAGATATTTACAATCATTTACTTCTTTTAGTATCGTTCCACTTGTTTTAATTGTGCATTGCGGTGATGTCTTTTTCTTTGTTGCTAACATTACTTCTATCTTTTTGCTATGGAGGTTGAGTCCTTTATTTTTTTTTTCTTCACTATAAGGTTCTTATTTTAACTCTTTATGTACGGAAGCTTTTTATCAACGCAACGGAAGAGATTTCAATTTCCATGACAAAATTGTTCATGGTTTTAAGAATCAATTTACATTTTTATATTTATCTAATATATGACATACTATATTTGAATTTTTAGATAATTGAACAAGGTATTAGATTTCACCAATACCAAGATGATACAAGACGTGTAAAAAAAAAATATGATTTGATTATGATTCACAATAACCAGATTGGGAGTGACACACTATGCGGCGAAACGTACGGTAAGAGTTAAGGTTACAAGTAAGTTTTGTTAGTAATATTATCAACATCGCGTTCAACACGTGTAGTGTTGTCAATATTACAGACTTAGCGCTAAATATATATATAATGTTGTTATCAACGTAAAGTTGTTAAAATGTCAATATAAAGAGAAATATAGTGTGACATGTTAAAGATGGATGTGTCCAGAGAAAATGAGAAGATAACGTGTCTTGTTGTAAATCACTGCATCTATGGACACCCCACGACACCTTAAGGGTGGTCGATGAAAATGAGTGGTCTTTGATGAAAGCAGAAGAACATTATCAACATAATGTTATATATACAGCATGTTGCTTTATAATAGTATATGTTTAAATGTTAATTTACGTCACGCAGTTAATATTATCAACATGTAGCTTGTATGGTATGACGCTCATATTATCGACATCGACATACATTTACTCCATGATTTTAACGTTAACAACAAAAGTTAAATATATGCTCTGCTCTGTTGTTAATTGTACTGATATAAATGTTGCTGTCAATCTTGTGGGCATTAAGTTAAATATATAGCATTATCTAACTGTTAGTTCTTGGAATGGTACATATACAACAGAGGTTAGATGCAGAATGGCTCAAGCAGAAGCAGCTTTCCACAAAATGAGGAAGATACTATGCAAATCATTTTTGACGATAGAAACAAGAAAAGGAGTTCTTAAATGTTATGTAGAGCCAGTCTTAACATATGGATGTGAATCATGGACAATAGGACAACAGACAAGAAAATTGCTGGAGGCAGTAGAAATATGTTTTTACAGAAGAATGTTGAGAATACCATAGGCAGCTAAGAAGAGTAATGAAAACGTTCTGAAAGAGGCCACAGTAAAAAGAGAACTAATTTCCAAAATTAGGAAGAAACAATCATTATGTTTTTGCCATGAAATGGGAAGTGAACAGTTGGAATATATTGTAACAACCTCTAAAATTGAGGGGCAAAGATATAGAGGGAAGCAAAAAGAGAAAATGCCAGACAGCTTAAGAGAATGGCTTGGCAGAAGGTCAACAGCAAAAATAATAAATAACTGTCGAGATCGAAAGTTGTGGGGAGATGTTATCACCTACGCCAGCAGGCACGGTACTTGATGATGAGTTCTTGGAAGTAGTCTACCATGACAACTTCGCTGAAGCGTTTCTTTCCATCTGTTCTAAACGAGATGTCCAGCGTTCACAGCAGCCAATCCCAGCTCGTCTGCGATATCTTGGACCCTCCTTCTACTAGGTCATCCTCTCACCCATGTATCTAGTACTATATAAAATGATCTTCTTTACACCCACATTGTCGCTTTATGTGATTACAGTATTTTATTTTCAATTTTTATGTTCTTTAGTAACATCTTTTCTTCAATAAATAAAATGTTACCTAAATTATGTTTGTTTTGTTTTCTCTACCCATTGTATTTCTAGGTATGGAGACAAATAATAATAAATGAATATTATTATAAAGGGAAACTTCCGAGGCGATAATCAGCGAATCAATTCAGAGGAAGAGGTATGTTTACAGCAGTCGGAAAAAATGACAAATAATCAACAACAGAAAAAAAAACAATGAACAATATATGGTCGTAAGCAGGATCGAACCCGTACTCCTTGGCACAGCGCCTTGACACGAAAAGCAAGAAAGTGTTCTCATGACGTTTGACTTTTCGTGGCAAGGCATTGTGCCAAGGAGTACGGGTTTGATCCTGCTTAGGATCATATTTCTAGGTATTCTGCTTCAACGCCTGCACTCGAAGATATCACAGAATTTTCCAGCAGACAGGATAGTCTATTTTTCTCAACCAAATCTTGTCATGGAGAAGATACAATCTCTTAAATATCAAACACAAATGTTGCTTCATTAGTTCCTTGCTATATGTTGAGAAGATACAATCTCTTAGATATCAAACACAAATGTTGCTTCATTAGTTCCTTGCTATATGTTGAGAAGATACAATCTCTTAGATATCAAACACAAATGTTGCTTCATTAGTTCCTTGCTATATGTTGCTCAGTAGTATTTTTTTAATTGAAAGATCTGTTTATATCTCTTATAGTTTTCTTTCTAGTTCTTTGTCATTGATAGCAATAAATCAAGATATTAAAGAACTGATTATTTACACAATATTTCAATGCATACATCAATGTTAAATCTGATTTATTTGACACTTACTAGGTATATGCTAACTTCATAAGTATATGTACCGCCTTTAACATTAATGACATAGGGTTAAATATATGCCACTTGTTAATATTAATCATCATCATCAAATACCAGGCCTGCTGGCGTAGGTGATCATGTCTCTCTAGAAATCCACAACCTTCGATATCGACAGTTATTGATAATTTCTACTGTTGACCGTCTGCTAAGCCATTCTCTTAAACTGTTTGGTATCGCCTTTTTGTTTTGACAGACGATCTGTAGAAAGCAATCATGAATCAGTAGTTTGGTTAAAATGGTAGCAACTTATAATATAATGGATGCTGCTTCTCTCGTGGCTGAATCTGTCAATATACATTCAATAAAGCCGGTAATAAATAAAGCAGGCAATCAATAAAACCGGTAATAAATAAAGTCTGTCATAAATATAGCTTGTATTAAAAAACGGTAATAAATAAAGCCTGTGATAAATAAAGCCAGTAATAAATTAAGCCAGTAATAAATAAAGCAGGTAATAAATAAAGCCAGTAATTAATAAAGCCGGTAATAAATAAAGCCAGAAATAAAAAAGCCAGTAATAAATAAAGCCGGTAATAAATAAAGCCAGTAATAAATAAAGCCGGTAATAAATAAAGCCAGTAATAAATAAGCACGTAATAAATAAAACCAGTAATAATTAAAGCCAGTAATAAATAAAGTCAGTAATAAATAAAGCCGGTAATAAATAAAGCCGGTGATCAATAAAGCCGGTAATAAATAAAGCCAGTAATAAATAAAGCCAGTAATAAATAAAGCCAGGAATAAATAAAGCCGGTAATAAATAAAGCCAGTAATAAATAAAGCCAGTAATAAATAAAGCAAGTAATAAATAAAGCCAGTAATAATAAAGCCAGTAATAAATAAAGCCAGTAATAAATAAAGCCAGTAATAAATAAAGCCGATAATAAATAAAGCCAGTAATAAAACCAGTAATAAATAAAGCCAGTAATAAAAAAGCCAGTAACAAATAAAGCCGGTAATCAATAAAGCCGGTAATAAATAAAGCCAGTAACAAATAAAGCCAGTAATAAATAAAGTTGGTAATAAATAAAGTCGGTAATTAATAAAGTTGGTAATCAATAAAGTCGGTAATAAATAAAGCCGGTAATAAAAAAAGTTGGTAATAAATAGAGTTGGTAATCAATAAAGCGGTAATAAATAAAGCCAGTAACAAATAAAGCCAGTAATAAATAAAGTCGGTAATTAATAAAGTTGGTAATCAATAAAGCCGGTAATAAATTGGTAATAAATAAAGTTGGTAATCAATAAAGTCGGTAATAAATAAAGCCGGTAATAAATAAACCCGGTAATCAATAAAGCCGGTAATCAATAAAGCCGGCAATAAATAAAGTCTGTAATCAATAAAGCCGGTAATCAATAAAGCCGGCAATAAATAAAGTCGGTGTAAATAAAGTCGGTAATCAATAAAGTCGGTAATCAATAAAGCCGGTAATAAATAAAGTCGGTAATAAATAAAGTCGGTAATCAATAAAGCCGGCAATAAATAAATAAAGCCGGCAATAAATAAAGTCGGTGTAAATAAAGTCGGTAATCAATAAAGCCGGTAATAAATAAAGCCGGTAATAAAAATAAAGCCAGTAATAGGTAATTAATAAAGTCGGTGATAAAAATAAAGCCGATAATAAATAAAGCCGGTAATCAATAAAGCCGGTAATAAATACAGCCGGTAATCAATAAAATCGATAATCAATAAAGCCGGTATCCAATAAAGCCGGTAATCAATAAAGTTGGTGTAAATATGCCAGTAATAAATACAGATGGTAATCAATAAAGCCGGTAATCAATAAAGCCGGTAATAAATAAAGCCGGTAATCAATAAAGTCGGTTATAAATAAAGCCGGTAATCAATAAAGTCGGTAATAAATAAAGCCGGTAATAAATAAAGTCGGTAATAAATAAAGCCGGTAATAAATAAAGCCGGAAAAACATCAAGAGCCGGTAATCAATAAAGCCGGTAATCAATAAAGCCGGTAATCAGTAAAGCCGGTAATCAATAAAGTCGGTAATAAATAAAGCCGGTAATAGATAAAGCCGGTAATAAATAGAGCCGGCAATAAATAAAGCCGGTAATCAATAAAGCCGGTAATCAATAAAGCCGGTAATAAATAAAGTGTGTAATCAATAAAGTCGGTAATAAATCAGATTAGCACAAATATAAACCTATTATGTCATGTCCCAATATTATCCTTGTAAATGTAAACAAAAAACATGCACCTGTGATAACCTCGACACAAAGTGAAAATTATTTGGTAAATCTTACTACTGGCACATGAAGATATTTATCTGTTTGACATATTATTATTGGTCAAAATAGGCTTAATGATATTAATTGCGCAAAATATTTTAAATGTATGCGGATAATATTATAATGGCAGGGAATAAGTTTAACTCTGTGTTAATATTATAATGGGAGGGAATAAGTTTAGCTTTATGTTAATATTGTAATGGGAGGGAATAAGTTTAACTCTGTGCTAATATTATAATGGGAGGGAATACGTTTAACTCTATGTTAATATTATAATGGGAGGGAATAAGTTTAGCTCTATGTTAATATTATAATGGGAGGGAATAAGTTTAGCTCTATGTTAATATTATAATGGGAGGGAATAAGTTTAACTCTATGTTAATATTATAATGGGAGGGAATAAGTTTAGCTCTATGTTAATATTATAATGGGAGGGAATAAGTTTAGCTCTATGTTAATATTATAATGGGAGGGAATAAGTTTAGCTCTATGTTAATATTATAATGGGAGGGAATAAGTTTAGCTCTATGTTAATATTATAATGGGAGGGAATAAGTTTAACTCTATGTTAATATTATAATGGGAGGGAATAAGTTTAGCTCTATGTTAATATTATAATGGGAGGGAATAAGTTTAGCTCTATGTTAATATTATAATGGGAGGGAATAAGTTTAACTCTATGTTATTATTATAATGGGAGGGAATAAATTAACTCTGTGCTAATATTATAATGGCACGGAATAAATTAAATCTGTGTTAATATTATAATGGCAGGAATAAATTAATCATCATCATCGAGTGCCGTCTCCGCAATGAAGGTTGGCTACCATGGAGTGCCATTCTGCCACTCTCTATGTCTCTTGCTTATTGGTGCAGATTGTCATAGGCTGATTTGTCCATCTTTTGATGTTACTCGTCCATGTTAGTCTTGGTCTGCCTCTGCCTCTTTTACCTTGTATTTTCTACTCCAGGATTACTTTTAGTAGGCTGTTGTGTCTTTTAACATGGCCCAAAAATCACATTTGTCTTGTTTGAATTGTGCTTAGTAGTTTTCTTTTCATTTTTAGTTGTTTTAAAACTTCATTGTTTGTTTTCTTTTCCTTCCATCCAATTCTACCTATTCTTCTATATATCCACATTTCAAGGGCTTCAATTCTCTGTTCTGTTCACTTGTCTAATGTCCATGTTTCTGCACCATATAGGAATATTGAGAAGGTGTAACATTTTGCTATTCTTAATTTTAGCCCTGGTGTTATTTGTTTTGATGTTAGCATATTCATCATGACATTAAAATTACTTTTTGTCATTCCATTTCTTTTGTTTATTTCAGTTGTACATTTTCCATCACTGGTTATAGTATGTCAAAGGTAGTTGTAGTTCTGAACTGTCTCCAGGTCTATTCCTTCAATTTTGATATTCACTTGTGGGTTTTGAGTATTTTCATTGTTCATGATCATAGTTTTAGTCTTTTTGATATTCATATCTAGTCCATCTTTAGAGTTAAATGTTACGTAGAGCCAGTCATAACATATGGATGCAAATCATGGACAATAGGACAACAGACAAGAAAATCACTGGAGTCTGTAGAAATGTGGTTTTACAGAAGACTGTTCAGAGTACCATGGACAGCTAAGAAAAATAATGAAGATGTTCTGAGAGAGGTCAAAGCAAAAAGAGAGCTAATTTCCAATATTAGGAAGAAAGAATCATCATATTTTGGCCATGTAATGAGAAGAGAACTGGAATATATTGTAACAACTGGAAAAATTGAGAGACGAAGAGATAGAGGGAAGCAAAGAGAAAAAATAACAGACAGCTTAAGAGAATGGCTTGGCAGAAGGTCAACAACAGAAATGATAAATAGCTGCCGAGCTCGAAAACTGTGGAGAGACATGATCACCTACGCCAGTTGGCCCAGTATTTGATGATGATGAAATAATGAACTGAATTCAACAGTTGTACATTTTAAAATTAATAAATGAAAGTTAAATCAATCTGATATTAGCCAGTTGGATCCAAGTGACAGTAATACAAGAGGCGAAGAAGAAACTCAATTTGACAAAATGATATGAAATGTTTCTTGTCATATGTTGAACTGTATGAGACTACATTCCATTACACTTTGTATCTAGTATTTTCTTAACAAGCAACATATTTGGAGATGGAAGTGGTTAAAACATATGAAATCGAAATGTCCACAATATTTTACACAAAAGTTCATAAAAGCAATAAAAAAATCAATATTTTAATATTATCAATAAAAATAGTAACCATATATAGAAAAATAGCCAAGTAGCTGTTAAAAAATATGCATTATACATTTTACAAATAAATTTGTCACTGTCGTTTTGTTAATAATAATAATAATAATAATAATAATAATATCAGTAGTAGTAATAATAATAAAATATCAGTAGTAACATTACAAATAGTGATAATAATAATTTTATTTTCGGCCTATGCAAATTTCGTTGCAAACAGTCAGTGCATAGTTTAATAGCATTTCCTTTACTTTTTAACTGTTCTAGATTTTAGTTTAGACATTAAAAAGGGAAAAAAATGGTACACTAGTAATATAAACAATATTATATTGCATTGTATTATATTATAGTATTGTATTGCATTATGCAATATTATATTATAATGCTATACATATATATGCATTATATATATATATATATATATATATATATATATATATATATATATATATATATATATATATAAAGTAGTAAAGCAAAGTACCCCCGTCACGCCAAGTGGCGTATAAGGAATATGGTGTTAGTGACCATAAATTTTACAGACCTTCAGCACATGATTTTTGGGGTAATGTAGTCGGTATTACGCCCGTGCCGCTTTATTTTACCAGGAAAATCTGGTACCTATTAAGCCTGGGTGAACCCTGAAGCCGTCGGTTGGGATGAAACCCTATCTCTTGTCCTTTGTAGTCCAGTTCACTAACCACTGAGCTATCGCGACCCCCATATATATTTATATATATATATATATATATATATATATATATATATAATTATTTTATTATTATTTTATTATTGTATTATATATATATATATATAATTTTTTAAACTATTTAACACAGTTTAGTTTTTCAAGTTTTTAGCCAATTGTCGTTAGTTGTATATATTTGATGGTCAGAAATTATTTAATTATTTATTTTTTGTATTCCAATTACTAATGACTGAAGTTAAAAAAAATCATTATTTGTATGTTAATGTTGTGTTATGTTATTATGTTAATATCACTGTAACAAACAACAATTTCAACCACTAATCATACTGTTATTATTAATTGGTTCATTATTTCTAACATTATAACTTCTTTGTGTTAGTAATAATAATAATAATTATTATTATTATTCTATTTATCTATCTATTGTCATTTCGAGCCGAAGATGGCACATAGGGCAGAACCAAAATCTCAAAAACAGAAACCTTGCATGCCAAAATAGCACATATTGCAGAGATCACTGCTCTAAAATATATGGCGCTGTTTCCATAACAATACCTTTTACATTAACAGCTTGTCAAGCCATCGATCAACCTCCTTAGTCGCCTCTTACGACATGCCAGGGAGGTCACAGTGTCACTATTCTTTACCTCCCTCATAATGAGGCCCGGTAACACACGGATTATTATTTTTATTATTAGAAGTATTATAATAATTTTCTCAATTTTAATTATTATTACTGGTATTGTTATAAATATTTTTACAATTATTTTATCATTAAACTATGTGTAAAATGTAACCATGATATTAAACAGTTAACGAAGTGGTATTTCAGACATCAACATTAGTCGTAACATAAAAACTGAAATAAATAAATGATATTATGATATATATATATATATATATATATATATATATATATATATATTTAACATGTGTTATTTCCTTGTAACCTATATCCAATAATAGTTAGGAACTAAGTTATAAAAGAACGACAAAACACAAAATGTGTGGTGGAATGTTTGAGAACACATTTTTGTCACTATAAGAAGTGACAAACAGAGAAATGTAAACGTGAAAAACAATGCTAGAGAAACACTCCATGTTGCATAGAGAGAAAGATACCAAGTTAAAAAAAGGATTTTTTCTATCGGGGTGAAATAAAAATCATGAGCCTCACACGTCGTGGCGACTGCTTGACCAAGCGGCCTTTATCCCTCTGGTTCTATCGTTGCCCCCCCCCCCCCCCCCCCCCCCGACATACACCAGCAATGGTACTATGTGTCGTAAAGATAGTTTTATCTCGTTAAAATAGAAACTATCTAGTTACAATATGAACCTAACTAGCTACAATATGAACCTAACTAGCTGCAATATGAACTTAACTAACTACAATATGACCAAACTAACTACAATATAAACCAAACTAACTACAATATGAACCTAACTAACTACAATATGAACCTAACTAACTACAATATGAACCTAACTAACTACAATATAAACCAAACTAACTACAATATGAACATAACTAACTACAATATGAACCTAACTAACTACAATATAAACCAAACTAACTACAATATGAACCTAACTAACTACAATATGAACCTAACTAACTACAATATAAAGCAAACTAACTACAATATGAACCTAACTAACTACAATATGAACCTAACTAACTACAATATAAACCTAACTAACTACAATATGAATCTAACTAACTACAATATGAACCTAACTAACTACAATATAAACCTAACTAACTACAATATAAATCTAACTAACTACAATATGAACCTAACTAACTACAATATGAACCTAACTAACTACAATATAAACCAAACTAACTACAATATGAACCTAACTAACTACAATATGAACCTAACTAACTACAATATGAACTAACTAACTACAATATAAACAAACTAACTACAATATGAACCTAACTAACTACAATATGAACCTAACTAACTACAATATAAACCTAACTAACTACAATATAAACCTAACTAACTACAATATGAACCTAACTAACTACAATATGAACCTAACTAACTACAATATAAACCAAACTAACTACAATATGAACCTAACTAACTACAATATGAACCTAACTAACTACAATATGAACATAACTAACTACAATATAAACCTAACTAACTACAATATAAACCTAACTAACTACAATATGAACCTAACTAACTACAATATGAACCTAACTAACTACAATATGAACCTAACTAACTACAATATGAACCTAACTAACTACAATATGAACCTAACTAACTACAATATGAACCTAACTAACTACAATATAAACCAAACTAACTACAATATGAACCTAACTAACTACAATATGAACCTAACTAACTACAATATGAACATAACTAACTACAATATAAACCTAACTAACTACAATATGAACCTAACTAACTACAATATGAACCTAACTAACTACAATATGAACCTAACTAACTACAATATGAACCTAACTAACTACAATATGAACATAACTAACTACAATATGAACCTACAGCAATCGTCGATCTGACGTCAAAGCTCGATTTAAACAAAGCTCCTGCTTGACAGGCAACAATCACAGAAATCTTGCAGCGGTACGGGATAACAACAACCGGCCCGACAACTTGACTAACAATTGAAAGCTGCAGTTCCCGACCCGAGATTCGCGTCGGAATACGTTTATACGATATGATAAGATAGTAACAATGAATGTTGACATCGTTAACAAATATACTGTAGCTATGTTAAGTTCACATGTAGCGCCGTAATGCGCTTTACTTACATGCCACGATAGATAGAATCTCATGTCATTGTTTATATAGCAAAGGCTTACACATGCTTTTCAATGATGATCCATCGGCTAGTCAAATCTGCCGGTTTTAATTTCCTAGGAAGACAGTCACAGTAAAGTACGTATCGAGAAACGTTTATCAACAACTGTGTTGTGTTGACTTTAAATGGAAACAATCTTTAAAGAAAAATATAAACACATTTGCGGACTAAAATACGACTTAGGATTGACGTGGTTATTATATCAACGAGGTAAACATTCTTACCTCAATCCACAGGTTGCAGGCTTCTCAAGGTTACGGCAAGTAGGCACGTTACTGTTCGCTCGGGTCATATCCGCTTTCGGATCAGAGCACGTGACACCGCCATTGTTTTGCCAATTCTAGGAACCAGTGATTCTCTGGGACCTAACAGTTAAGTTGTGGGTGTTTACAATTAGCAGAAAATAATAATTCGTATTCATACAATCATTGCAAGCAAGTAAACTATAGCTCATGTTGTTGAACTTAGCTTTCATAAACATTGAGGACACTCCGATTTTCTTGTTGTTCATTATTTTTTCCAGAAAAAAAACATAATTCGTGGTAAAAAGAACAAAACAAATTTATAAAATAAATCATTTTAATGAAAACAGAACAGCAGCCAAAATGGTAGACTTTATTTGAAAGTTTTCATCAAATACAGAACTTTTACACGCAGATAGCACGATAAAATGTCACCTCATGTGTTGATGTAAAAGTAATTCACACACACACACATGAAAAATAAAGTATTAAATAATAATGTCGACCAAAAAAAAAAAAAAGACACAAGGGTCACATATTGTGAAAGTCATCATTTCGTAAATCATCATCATCAGTACCATGCCTGTTGGCGTAGGTGATCCTGTCTCTCTCCATAACTTTCGATCTCGACAGTTATTTATCGTTTCTATTTTTGGCCTTCTTCCAAGACATTCTCTTAAGCTGTCTGGAAACTTCTCTCTTTGCTTCCCTGTATCTCTTCGTGCCTCAGTTTTCCCAGTTGTCACAATATATCTCAGTAGCTTCCATCTCATTGTCTGGCCAAAAAAAAAAAAAGATGACTGTTTCTTCGTAATTTTGAAAATTAGTTCTCTCTTTCCTTTGGCCTCTTTCAGAACGTTTTCAATATTCTACTTAGCTGTCCATGATATTCTCAACATTCTTCTGTAAAACCGCACTTCTACAGCTTCCAGTGATTTTCTTGTCTTTTGTCCTATTGTCCATGATTCACATTCATATGTTAAGACTAGCTCTACATAACATTTAAGAACTCTTTTCCTTATTTCTATTGTCAAAAATAGATTGCATAGTATCTTCCTCATTTTTTAAAGCTGTTCTTAAACAGATATCAGGACAACGTAGTCCACACCCACCTCCCTGGAAGAAAAACTATATGGGGCAATCGAATTGCTCCTGTAAGGTGTTGATTGATCCTGTCAGGTGTTGATTGTTCCTGTAAGGTGTTGATTGTTCCTGTCAGATGTTGATTGTTCCTGTAAGGTGTTGATTGTTCCTGTAAGGTGTTGATTGTTCCTGTAAGGTGTTGATTGTTCCTGTAAGATGTTGATTGTTCCTGTAAGGTGTTGATTGTTCCTGTAAGGTGTTGATTGTTCCTGTAAGGTGTTGATTGTTACTATAAGGTGTTGATTGTTCCTGTAAGGTGTTGATTGTTCCTGTAAGATGTTAATTGTTACTGTAAGGTGTTGATTGTTCCTGTCAGGTGTTGATTGTTACTGTAAGGTGTTGATTGTTCCTGTAAGGTGTTAATTGTTCATGTCCCGTGTTGATTTTTCCTGTAAGGTGTTGATTGTTCCTGTAAGGTGTTGATTGTTCCTGTCAGGTGTTGATTGTTCCTGTCAGGTGTTGATTGTTCATGTCAGGTGTTGATTGTTCCTGCCAGGTGTTGATTGTTCCTGTCAGGTGTTGATTGTTCCTGTCAGGTGTTGATTGTTCCTGTCAGGTGTTGATTGTTCCTGTATGGTGTTGATTGTTCCTGTCAGGTGTTGATTGTTCCTGTATGGTGTTGATTGTTCCTGTCAGGTGTTGATTGTTCCTGTATGGTGTTGATTGTTCCTGTCAGGTGTTGATTGTTCCTGTCAGGTGTTGATTGTTCATGTCAGGTGTTGATTGTTCCTGTCAGGTGTTGATTGTTCCTGTATGGTGTTGATTGTTCCTGTCAGGTGTTGATTGTTCCTGTATGGTGTTGATTGTTCCTGTCAGGTGTTGATTGTTCCTGTATGGTGTTGATTGTTCCTGTCAGGTGTTGATTGTTCCTGTCAGGTGTTAATTGTTCATGTCAGGTGTTGATTGTTCCTGTAAGGTGTTGATTGTTCCTGTAAGGTGTTGATTGTTCCTGTAAGGTGTTGATTGTTCCTGTAAGGTGTTGATTGTTCCTGTCAGGTGTTGATTGTTCATGTAAGGTGTTGATTGTTCCTGTCAGGTGTTGATTGTTCCTGTAAGGTGTTGATTGTTCCTGTCAGGTGTTGATTGTTCCTGTATGGTGTTGATTGTTCCTGTCAGGTGTTGATTGTTCCTGTATGGTGTTGATTGTTCCTGTCAGGTGTTGATTGTTCCTGTCAGGTGTTGATTGTTCATGTCAGGTGTTGATTGTTCCTGTCAGGTGTTGATTGTTCCTGTCAGGTGTTGATTGTTCCTGTAAGGTGTTGATTTTTCCGTGTA
The DNA here is from genome assembly GCA_032433765.1 of Megaustenia siamemsis. Lineage (NCBI taxonomy): Eukaryota > Metazoa > Mollusca > Gastropoda > Stylommatophora > Ariophantidae > Megaustenia > Megaustenia siamemsis. Next base: position 27,498,104 of record JAVIAB010000156.1, read on the forward strand.
AGGTGTTGATTGTTCCTGTAAGGTGTTGATTGTTCCTGTCAGGTGTTGATTATAGATACATCTGCATTTCCCACTAAGCTCTTCAGTCTCTCATTACATCCCTGTCCTACCATCCACCTCTTCTTCTCTTAAGGAATGAAGAACAAACTAATGCCACACTTATTGCCAGAGTAATGCCACATTCATTGCCATAGTAATGCCACATTCATTGCCAGAGTAATGCCACATTCATTGCCAGAGTAATGCCACACTCATTGCCAGAGTAATACCACATTCATTACCAGAGTAATGCCACACTCATTGCCAGAGTAATGCCACACTCATTGCCAGAGTAATGCCACATTCATTGCCAGAGTAATGCCACATTCATTGCCAGAGTAATGCCACATTCATTGCCAGAGTAATGCCACATTCATTGCCAGAGTAATGCCACATTTATTGCCAGAGTAATGCCACACTCATTGCCAGAGTAATGCCACACTCATTGCCAGAGTAATGCCACATTCATTGCCAGAGTAATGCCACACTCATTGCCAGAGTAATGCCACACTCATTGCCAGAGTAAAGCCACATTTATTGCCAGAGTAATGCCACACTCATTGCCAGAGTAAAGCCACATTCATTGCCAGAGTAATGCCACACTCATTGCCAGAGTAATGCCACACTCATTGCCAGAGTAATGCCACACTCATTGCCAGAGTAATGCCACATTCATTGCCAGAGTAATGCCACACTCATTGCCAGAATAATGCCACATTAATTGCCAGAGTAATGCCACTTTTATTGCCAGAGTAATGCCACACTCTTTGCCAGAGTAATGCCACACTCATTGCCAGAACAATGCCACATTCATTGCCAGAGTAATGCCACACTCATTGTCAGAGTAATGCCACACTCATTGTCAGAGTAATGCCACATTTATTGCCAGAACAATGCCACACTCATTTCCAGAGTAATGCCACACTCATTGTCAGAGTAATGCCGCATTTATTGTCAGAGTAATGCCACACTCATTGCCAGAGTAATGCCACATTTATTGCCAGAGTAATGCCACACTCATTGTCAGAGTAATGCCACATTTATTGCCAGAACAATGCCACACTCATTGCCAGAGTAATGCCACATTTATTGCCAGAGTAATGCCACACTCACTTCCAGAGTAATGCCACACTCATTGCCAGAGCCGCCAGCGAGCGTATCGGCTGTTTCATTACCGTATACACCGGCATGCCCTGGACAGTACTCCCAGGTTAACGCGCTCACTGTAGAGTCATCCAAGAGCTGCATCCACTCCTGCCGCAGACACTGTCTGTCACAATCTTCTGTAGCATACTTTGCGAGTCAGTTACCAAAGCTGCGTGATCCACGTTCTGTGTAACCTGCCATGTTATCTACTCTGTTGCTGCTTCTATTTCTATTCTCATACTGGTCACCCTAATGATTGCCACATTCCCTAGTCACTTCTATGCCATGTTGCTATGCCGCAAAATCTTAACCGCTGCGTTACCCACAGGATACAGAACAATCCGTGTAAATGAAAGTGTCCTAAGGTGACGACACATTTTCAATAGATTCCTTTATTGTGAAGTCAGTAGTTCCTGAAGCCCAGTTACGACACTCCCCACCGATCTGAATGATTGCATTGGTTAGCCTCCTGTGTCCGCTGTTACTCCCATCCAATCTTTGCCAGTCTTAATCTCATTCACATCACGGACTCTCCTGATGGACTCTTCCTCCTCAATCATCCAGGATTTTCGAACGCCTGACGCGCCTTGGCGTAGTTGCAACATGCCGTTATTTTTTTTAGCAAATTGCACTATCGTCGTCATTCGGCTCAAAACAATCGATTCTATCACATTTTTTATTGCATCTTTTTTTTTTTTTCTTCCTTCGATTCCGACTTGAATGGTGAGACAAGTTAGTTTACTTGTCAGTTTTGTTGAAAGTAAAGTGGACCATTCATTATCCTGATCACTTCTATAGCTTGTTTCATAAGTCTTGCCCAACTTTAAAAATCAATATCTTTTAAACCGCTTTTTGTATTTTTTCAAAATTTGCATGTAAAGTTATAATGATTAGAACCCAACAGTGAATTAATTTCATTAAAAACAAACATTCGGTTATTATTATTGCTTATTTGATTTATATAAATTTATAACGACCCATTGATGTAGTCAAAACTTAGTGTTTACAGTATTTAAGTTAAAAATAGCGATTACAAATCTATACACGCTGAAATTTACGATTTTTCACGCTTTCCACGTGAGTTTTTTGACACAAATAGACACTTGTAGTAAACACGAGACATTGTGTGTTCCATTTCCGTTAATTCAGCGGCGTAACGTGGAACAATAACATTTATCATGAGTCTTAAAATGAAATTCTGCAGTTTACAAAACATCGCAATAAAAATGTATGACTATTTTTGCAAAGAGGCTAAACGAGGAAGATTATTTCATTCTTTAGAAAACCCTGAGAATAGGACAAGACACATTTTGGATTTATCTAAACGGTCATTTAATCGCTGGATTCAAGCACGTGACCGTCAATGTTCCAAATATACAAAATCACAAGGAAGAGCAAAAATGTTGGATAATTTCGACAGTGAACTTATTAGAAGTGAAATTCGCAAAATGTTGGGTATGAATGAAACTGTTACAATAAGAAAATTAAAAGTATCGCTGAAAAAGAACAACAGTATTGAAATATCAAAGTCTACATTATGGAGGAATGTGATAGCTGCAGGCTTTACATTCAGAAAGTATCCCAATGGACGAAACATCATCTGTGAGAAGCCACATATAGTAGTCATGAGAAGCAAGTACTTACGTGAAGTAAAAGAGGTGCGCAAGCAAGGTTATGATATTGTGTACTTGTATGAAACATGGATCAATGCTCACCACACTAACCAAAGGGAATGGCAGTCATCAGATGGAAAGATTAAGAGATTAATACCTAGCAGCAAAGGACAGCGCTTGATAATTGCTCATGCAGGTAGTCGACAACATGGACTAATACAGAATGCAGAGCTCATTTTTCTTTCAAAATCCATAGACAATCGGATTATCACTCTGAGATGAATGGTCACATATTTAGACATTGGATTGAAAATTCTGTTCTCCCAGCACTAGATCGACCATCTTGCCTAATAATGGACAATGCAGCGTACCACAACATTGTTGCACTTGAAGATAAAGTCCCGACGTCATCCAGTACAAAAGATGCTATTAAGATATGGCTCACAAAGGAGCACATACAATTTAATAACATGTACTTAAAACCTGAATTACTATCTCTAGTAAAGCAAAAACAAAGGACAAAGATTTTTCAAATAGATAAGATTATCCAAGAGCACGGTCATATAAGTTTGAGGCTGCCACCTTACCATGCTCATTTAAATCCAATAGAACTAATCTGGGCAAAATTAAAAGGACAAGTGGCAGATGAAAATACAACATTCAAAATATGCGATGTAAAGACTCTTGCTAATCTCGCTTTATTAAATATAGACAAAGATTATTGGGCTAAATGTGAAGACCACGTCTTAAAACAGGAAGAGGAATATTGGAAAAATGATGGTTTGTGGAATGTTCAACCCCAAACAGTTATTAATCTTTTAGACTCGTCTGATTCAGAATGAAAGTATATAGCCCCCACAATGTTGGCCCCTATATTACCTTAAATTATTTCAACAAACGGTCCTTTTCAGGACCACACAACTATGAAAATTGGACATACAGGTATACCTTGATATTATTATCGTCTGTCCTCGAACTGAGCAGACAATAATTCTCCTGGTGTTTTGTTTTATCCAGTTATTTCCCCATTACGGCCACGCCTTTACCTAGTGAAAATTAATCGTAGACCAGCAACTACGGTAATTTCTATTCTTTAGGGCTTCACAATTTACAATTTTGACAAACATCAAAGAAATATCGCCGCTTTAAGAAAACTGCAGCTGCAAGATATTTGTTAAATATACATTTAAAGGGTCTTTTGCATTCTAATAACATTTGGAAAATTTCAAAAGTATTTAACAAACGGTTAGAGAGTAATAGCGTTTTGAAGTTGGGCATATGTTTTGAAACGAGCTATAGTTCCCTGCTACGTGGGCTATGAGCCGCTGATTATCTGTCCCTGTACTTACGTTGGTTATGGCCCCTGAGAGTTTTTTTTCTCAAAGAATGATAACTTGAATCCACAACAAAATCACAAAATTGTTTAATGTCAAGGACATTCATCATAATTTGTGTCGTATTGACAATAACATGTCATTATTTTGGCACATTTCTGACACATATGATCAACATCACGCCATACCGTCCTACTTTTCCCCCACATAAAATATGTGGTACCCTTTTTCAGTACCTGTGTCGGTCAGGAACAAGACAAATAAACATCACCACAGTTGGGAGGTGAAGTGACAGTGGGGTAATTATTGAAAGGAAAGGTGTGCTGTACTACGCTACTAGTGTAACATCACGGTCAAGGTTCACCATTGCCAGTTTTTGATGGCAGTCAGAATCTTACCCTCCAACTGCCGCGTCTCTCAAAGCTGATCACGTCACGCTGTAAAAATAATGGCAGTGCTGTGGTAAATCTTGTAGCAAGGACGGACACTCAGCTTAGCTTTCCAGCGAAGTCATTTTATTTATTTAATATTTTTATTTTTGATTGATGATCTTCCTGCAATAATACTTTTCCTTCTCGATTTGTGTTCTCATTTCATTTTACTCTCTATTTCAGATCTACTCGTTTTGGTTACTCTATAACATGTAGAGGCAAAACGGGCACTCTGCAAACAATCTTTATTTGAACGTTGTGCTCAATGCCAGTCCTGGACCATAGATACAAGAACAATAAGATATAAAATATGTTGGTCAGCTATGTGAATAAAATAACATGTACTGAAATGAAATATATTAGACGAATTACAGGAAACAGTCTGAGAAATAAGATCAGAATTGAAGAATTGAGAAAAAGCTAGGAATAGCCCCCCCCCCCACCCCCTCCCACCCCCCCAGAATATATAAAGAAACAACAGATAAAATAGTTGGGCTACGTGATATGATAGAAGGATCAAAACACAACACAATGAGCCTTCAATAAACGTTGCAAGAACACCAGACCCAAGGGCCGACCACGAAAAAAGATGGATTGACGGAGTATTAGAAATGCTAGGAATCATAACAGCAGTAGAGGCGAACAGAAGAGCAAACGACCACAAATTATATAACCCCTCGACGCTGAAAGACAAATGATGAAAGAAGGAGTAGCCTTAATTTGTAGGAGTGTTACAAACCCCCCCCCCCCACTTGCTCCTTCTCTAATGTTGGCTGTGGATAAAGGGCCGAGATCCATTTCCGGATGTGACGGATTTTATTTTCCTAACCGACAGGACTTCAAGGCTTATCACACCTTTAGAGATAGTCACCAGAGATTTTGTTTTCTGTGAAAGAAGTCGTAAAACTGACCACATCATCATTGAAATGAACCGTTGGTCATTGAAACATATGGGCGCTAACATACTGTTAATAATATGCATTGATTCATGGAGGAAAATATAACATACTTACAGTTGAACATTGAGCCCTAGCTTCCTAGTCAGCAGATGAATACACTAACCACTCCGACCACCTCGGCATCGTAAATGAACATTATGTTCTTGGTAATAAACTGTACAGAAGTGAAGTCTTTAGTCAGTCAAATATAGCAATACTGTTGTGAATTAAGAAAGCACGTGCAGTATATCCACGAATAAACTCCAACAATTGCCAGCTGATCCAAGTATATTTCTTCTCTATAGACAGGTAATACATTCTTGTTAACATTCACATAAATCACGTATTTACCGTGTGACACAGGACAATTCGTGTTCCACTCAAGCGAAGTTCGCTTTCAATTTCGCAATTACAAAACTCGATTGAGAAAACGAAACTAATTCACAACACAAAGATATCAGTTTGTAGGGAGAAGGTCATTAGGCCAAGTTTGGTATTTGTTGATCACGGGTTCAACCCAAGCTTGGTAATATCTCCAGTAGACCAATCTATAATACATAAAGAAACAACAGATAAATTGGTTCGGCCACATAAAAAGAAAAAAAGAACTAACAATGACTCAAAGAGCCATAAACAAACGCTACGAAAACGCTAGATTAAGAGGAAGACCGAGAAAGAGATGGATAAAGGGAATACTAGAGTCACTAGGAGGGATAACATCAGAAGAGGCCAACAGAAGAGCAAAGAATCGCAGATTGTATCTCCGCTCGACGCCAACGGCAATGGAGGAAGGATAGAAGAAGAAGAAGAAGACCAATCCAGTATAAAGATGAAGGTTTGGGAAAGTATTAACAGCGAGAAAGAACACTGGAACACACCTCCATCTGTGTATGTCTTGTATGTTGTGCCATCACTGGGTATTCTCTCCTAGTGGACGAATCATTTTATTCGTTGTCTATGCATGTCATTCTAAACTGGTTCTACCTAACCCATGCTAAACTGGTTCTATCCAACCCATTCTAAACTGGTTCTATCCAACCCATTCTAAACTGGTTCTATCCAACCCATTCTAAACTGTTTCTATCCAACCCATTCTAAACTGGTTCTATTCAACCCATTCTAAACTGGTTCTATCCAACCCATTCTAAACGAGTTCTATCTAACCCATTGTAAACTTGTTCTATCCAACCCATTCTACTGGTTCTATCCAACCCATTTTAAACTGGTTCTATCTAACCCATTCTAAACTGGTTCTATCCAACCCATTCTAAACGGTTTCTATCCAACCCATTCTAAACGGGTTCTATCTAACCCATTCTAAACTGGTTCTATCTAACCCATTCTAAACTGGTTCTATCCAACCCATTCTAAACTGGTTCTAACCAACCCATTCTAAACTGTTTCTATCCAACCCATTCTAAACGGGTTCTATCTAACCTATTCTAATCTGGTTCTATCTAACCCATTCTAAACTGGTTCTATCCAACCCATTCTAAACTGGTTCTAACCAACCCATTCTAAACTGTTTCTATACAACCCATTCTAAACTGGTTCTAACCAACCCATTCTAAACTGTTTCTATACAACCCATTCTAAACTGGTTCTATCCAACCCATTCTCTTGTGGTCACTCCTACAACTTTTCTCTAGAATAATTTTTTTCACACATCGGTTCGGGGTGCACACACGTTAGATAGAGTTAGATATGCACAGTTTATACATATCTTGTACCCACCTCCCCATATGTTTAGAACCCTTCCATTCCGTCTTCACGCCTGACTGCCTGGTCAGTGAGATATATAGTTGGTCATCCCGCCTTCTCATTTGAGTTTATTCAGAAGCTGACCACGCTTTGGAACACAGGGAAGTGACCCTCTTTTTATTTCCTTTCTTGAGTATCTAGCATAAGGTAAAGTACGAGACTTGAACCGGCATCTTAGCACGCGAGTTTCCACTCATATGTGCTCGGCCGCCTATCCAGAAATGTTCGGAGATTTCTTGATAGTGTCGCTTCAAATATCGAAACACACGATGCGAGGCGACATTCCTCACCTTCCCAGGGTAATACCCTGGTATCCATTTCTGCCAACGGATGGGTTTACCGTGGGGAAAAAAAACAATTCACATTGCTCCAAGCGGGAATCGAACACGGGTTGTCTGAACGTCGGTAGTCCAGTCGGGTAGTTTCCCAACTAGGCTACCGAGATATTATCGCCATGTAGTTAGACTTGTTTACATATCCTTGTTTACATATTCATATTTGTGCGTTGTTGTTTGTTGTTCCAGCTGAAGGCCTACTTGGCCGAAATGTCGACTTTTGTTTTGTACATTACCACGTAAAGCTGTCACCATACCACTTTTTATTTTGTTTATAATTTTTTTTTAGAATTTCTTTTCTCAAACATCCCATTTCCATGGTGACTAACATTCATTTCCTACTTGTTGTGAGTGATTATGTTTGTTACCTGCAACATAGAGAGGGGATTACTATGTTTTGTATAAGATGTTTCTTTGTACAGATCGGTACTGTCTTGTGTTGTAGGAGAGGGACTAGCTTCACCAATAGTTTACCTTACTCCACTGAATGTTTATTTCTTCAGCAATAGTTACCTTACTCCACTGAATGTTTATTTCTTCACCAATAGTTGCCTTACTCCACTGAATGTTTATTTCTTCACCAATAGTTACCTTACTCCACTGAATGTTTATTTCTTCACCAATAGTTACCTTACTCCACTGAATGTTTATTTCTTCACCAATAGTTACCTTACTCCACTGAATGTTTATTTCTTCACCAATAGTTGCCTTACTCCACTGAATGTTTATTTCTTCACCAATAGTTGCCTTACTCCATTGAATGTTTATTTCTTCACCAATAGTGGCCTTACTCCACTGACTGTTTATTTCTTCACCAACAGTTGCCTTACTCCACTGAATGTTTATTTCTTCACCAATAGTTGCCTTACTCCACTGAATGTTTATTTCTTCACCAACAGTTGCCTTACTCCACTGAATGTTTATTTCTTCACCAATAGTTGCCTTTACTCCACTGAATGTTTATTTTTTTCACCAATAGTTGCCTTACTCCACTGAATGTTTATTTCTTCACCAATAGTGGCCTTACTCCACTGAATGTTTATTTCTTCACCAATAGTTGCCTTACTCCACTGAATGTTTATTTCTTCACAAATAGTTGCCTTACTCCACTGAATGTTTATTTCTTCACAAATAGTTGCCTTACTCCACTGAATGTTTATTTCTTCACAAATAGTTGCCTTACTCCACTGAATGTTTATTTCTTCACAAATAGTTGCCTTACTCCACTGAATGTTTATTTCTTCACAAATAGTTGCCTTACTCCACTGAATGTTTATTTCTTCACAAATAGTTGCCTTACTCCACTGAATGTTTATTTCTTCACCAATAGTTGCCTTACTCCACTGAATGTTTATTTCTTCACCAATAGTTGCCTTACTCCACTGAATGTTTATTTCTTCACAAATAGTTGCCTTACTCCACTGAATGTTTATTTCTTCACCAATAGTTGCCTTACTCCACTGAATGTTTATTTCTTCACCAATATTGCACTCTTCGTATAATGTTGTTTCTAGATATATATTGTGATACCAGTTCTGTACATGTCCCATCTAGAGATGTCTATGCTTTCCTCTACTTTCCTGTTTGCCATGAACTTGTTTTACACTGCTCATTTATGGAGAGGTTTCAATCTCTCAGATATTTCCGCTATCAAGACCTGGCTACATGCAAATAATAAGTAGTTCATTGATATCATCTTCAATTTTGGGCATGATATCTTTTCTAATACAATCGACGACGATTTAGAACAAGAGCGAGGGTTATTGTGTTCAACCCTTGAAGAAAGAATGGATCAACTTCAATAGATACAACCACGATATGACGTCAATCTTATGTGTTATCCTTTACAGACAAGAAATATAACTGATCAATTCAATGATGTTAATCAACTTTTAGAAATTGCTTTAGGAACCTTCCCTAAGCCTTGACGTTTGTGTACACTGCCGAGATCACCTGGCAGCACTAATGAACAGTTTTAGTCCACAGACAATCTACAATGATCGGATCCCCTCGTCAGAAATGTCATTATCGTGAAGTTATTGACGATCTCTGTAATTGCCACACGCCAGCGAAGGCACCGAGGATGCACAATCATGGCAATATGCACAAAAACAAATAATGATGCCAATATATCTGAAAAACAAAAACAAATAATGATGTCAAATATATCTGTAAAACAAAGACAAATAATGATGTCAATTATCTGTAAAACAAAGACAAATAATGATGTCAAATATATGTAAAACAAAGACAAATAATGATGTCAAATATCTGTAAAACAAAGACAAAAAATGATGTAATATATGTAAAACAAAGACAAATAATGATGTCAAATATCTGTAAAACAAAAACAAATAATGATGCCAATATCTGTAAAACAAAAACAAATAATGATGCCAATATATCTGTAAAACAAAGACAAAAAAATGATGTCAAATATCTGTAAAACAAAGACAAATAATGATGTCAAATATCTGTAAAACAAAGACAAATAATGATGTCAAATATCTGTAAAACAAAGACAAATAATGATGTCAAATATCTGTAAAACAAAGACAAAAAATGATGTAAAATATATGTAAAACAAAGACAAATAATGATGTCAAATATCTGTAAAACAAAGACAAAAAAAATGATGTAAAATATATGTAAAACAAAGACAAAAAATGATGTAAAATATATGTAAAACAAAGACAAATAATGATGTCAAATATCTGTAAAACAAAGACAAAAAATGTAAAATATATGTAAAACAAAGACAAATAATGATGTCAAATATCTGTAAAACAAAGACAAATAATGACGCCAAATATATCTGTAAAACAAAGACAAATAATGATGCCAAATATATCTGTAAAACAAAGACAAATAATGATGCCAAATATATCTGTAAAACAAAGACAAATAATGATGTCAAATATATCTGTAAAACAAAGACAAATAATGATGTCAAATATATCTGTAAAACAAAAACAAATATGGTGTCAAATATCTGTAAAACAAGACAAATAATGATGTCAAATATATGTAAAACAAAGACAAATAATGGTGTCAAATATCTGTAAAACAAAAACAAATATGGTGTCAAATATCTGTAAAACAAGACAAATAATGATGTCAAATATATGTAAAACAAAGACAAATAATGATGCCAAATATATCTGTAAAACAAAGACAAATAATGATGCCAAATATATCTGTAAAACAAAGACAAATAATGATGTCAAATATATCTGTAAAACAAAGACAAATAATGATGTCAAATATCTGTAAAACAAAGACAAATAATGATGTCAAATATATGTAAAACAAAGACAAATAATGATGCCAAATATATCTGTAAAACAAAAACAAATATGGTGTCAAATATCTGTAAAACAAGACAAATAATGATGTCAAATATATGTAAAACAAAGACAAATAATGATGCCACATATATCTGTAAAACAAAGACAAATAATGATGCCAAATATATCTGTAAAACAAAAACAAATATGGTGTCAAATATCTGTAAAACAAGACAAATAATGATGTCAAATATATGTAAAACAAAGACAAATAATGATGCCAAATATATATGTAAACAAAGACAAATAATGATGCCACATATATCTGTAAAACAATAACAAATATGGTGTCAAATATCTGTAAAACAAGACAAATAATGATGTCAAATATATGTAAAACAAAGACAAATAATGATGCCACATACATCTGTAAAACAAAGACAAATAATGATGCCAAATATATCTGTAAAACAATAACAAATATGGTGTCAAATATCTGTAAAACAAGACAAATAATGATGTCAAATATATGTAAAACAAGACAAATAATGATGTCAAATATATGTAAAACAAAGACAAATAATGATGCCACATATATCTGTAAAACAATAACAAATATGGTGTCAAATATCTGTAAAACAAGACAAATAATGATGTCAAATATATGCAAAACAAAGACAAATAATGATGCCAAATATATCTGTAAAACAATAACAAATATGGTGTCAAATATATGTAAAACAAAGACAAATAATGATGCCAAATATATCTGTAAAACAAAGACAAATAATGATGCCAAAATATCTGTAAAACAAAGACAAATAGCAATGATGGTTATACTAACAAGAACTATAGAATGAGTAGTAACAATATGTATTAAAACAACGCATATACACGAACAGCTAAGATACATTAGGGCAGCTGAGATAAACTGAAGGAAGAAGAGACAGTCACTGAGAGAAATGTACCAGACAGTTTAGGAGAGTGTTTGCAGGAATTCAACAGAGATTACAACATACTGTAGAGATAGAAAGTTCTAGAGAGACATGATCACCAACGCCTGCAGGCACGGCACTTGATGATAATGGTTACTTATTCAAATGAAGCGTGAAACAAATGACGTACATTAGAACAAGCTTCAGACACATGTACAATCAGTGCGCAGTTGAAGTCATCAGCAAACAAAGAATTCGTTGTCGAATAATAGGACCTATGGGTTTGTCGAGAGTGTAGAGGTGTCGATCAATGACAATTGATCTCCTTTGCCATAGTTCCACCTGTTAAATTAATTATGTTACCCTGTTTCTCTACGCCATGCAACGATCTAAGATCAGTCAATCAATCAATCCATATATCGATCTATAGATCAGATTGTCGATCAATAAAATCTATAAAACCAAATCGATAAGAGAATTGCTAATACTAATATCTATTACCACAACAAACGAGTAAGAAAATTTGTTACAACAAAACTATACGTTCAAACTATGAACAAAATAATTATTTTGCCTTTTTAAAATACTTTATTTATAAATCGGGTGGCCGGGTGAGTTAAAGAAGACATGTCGCTTTCTGAACGAGATGGGCAGGGTTTAACAGGGTCACCAACCAGATGGCGGGGTTTGACGGGGTCAACAAGTTTTCTAAATGACATGGGCAGGATTTTACGGGGTCAACACATTTTCTAAACGAGATGGGCGGGGTATAGACACAGTCGACATTTTTTCTAATCGAGATGGGCTGGGTTTGATGTGGTAAACAAGTTTTCCAAACCAGATAGACGAATTTTGACGGGGTCAACATGTTTTCTAAACGAAGTGGGTGGGGTTTGACGGAGTTAGCAAGTTTTCTAAACGAGATGGGCGGGGTTTAGACACGATCGACACGTTTTCTAAACCAGATGGGCGGAGTTTGACGGGGTCAAAAAGTGTACTAAACGAGATGGGCGGGGTTTGCCAGAGTCAACAAGTTTTCCAAAAGTTTTTCTTTATGTGAAACGAATTAAAAACTCTGGCCTGTACATCACGCGGCGGCGGTGCTGTGGGGCATGCGAACCCAAAAAATTCTCTTTGCAGTTTAAAAAAAATTGAAAAATGACGTATTGGATATTTTATATTAAGTTCAATTATGTCTTTTATTTCAACAACAATCATTCCTTATTAACTTGAATTATTTTGTCACATAATAGACACATACTGAAAATGGTAAGGGGTGGGCATAATTAGAATGCAAGGCTTCATTCCAGGAAGACATGATAGAGACAGAACACGAGGAAGGTGGTTTCAAGACATCAAGAAACCTTGTGTATGGCAATAGAAGTGGGAGAACTGGCGACTGACAGAGATTCTTTCTGACAAGCTATGATAAGAGCAACTTTCTGACAAGCTATGATCAGATCAACTTTCTGACAAGCTATGATAAGAGCAACTTTCTGACAAGCTATGATCAGAGCAACTTTCTGACAAGCTATGATAAGAGCAACTTTCTGACAAGCTATGATCAGAGCAACTTTCTGACAAGCTATGATCAGAGCAACTTTCTGACAAGCTATGATCAGAGCAACTTTCTGACAAGCTATGATAAGAGCAACTTTCTGACAAGCTATGATAAGAGTAACTTTCTGACATGCTATGATCAGAGCAACTTTCTGACATGCTATGATAAGAGTAACTTTCTGACAAGCTATGATAAGAGCAACTTTCTGACAAGCTATGATAAGAGCAACTTTCTGACAAGCTAGGATAAGAGTAACTTTCTGACATGCTATGATAAGAGCAACTTTCTGACAAGCTATGATCAGAGTAACTTTCTGACAAGCTATGATAAGAGTAACTTTCTGACATGCTATGATAAGAGTAACTTTCTGACATGCTATGATAAGAGCAACTTTCTGACAAGCTATGATAAGAGCAACTTTCTGACAAGCTATGATAAGAGTAACTTTCTGACATGCTATGATAAGAGTAACTTACTGACATGCTATGATAAGAGTAACTTTCTGACATGCTATGATAAGAGCAACTTTCTGACAAGCTATGATAAGAGTAACTTTCTGACAAGCTATGATCAGAGTAACTTTCTGACAAGCTATGATTAGAGTAACTTTCTGACATGCTATGATAAGAGCAACTTTCTGACAAGCTATGATCAGAGTAACTTTCTGACAAGCTATGATCAGAGTAACTTTCTGACAAGCTATGATCAGAGTAACTTTCTGACAAGCTATGATCAGAGCAACTTTCTGACAAGCTATGATCAGAGCAACTTTCTGACAAGCTATGATCAGAGCAACTTTCTGACAAGCTATGATAAGAGCAACTTTATGACAAGCTATGATCAGAGCAACTTTCTGACAAGCTATGATCAGAGTAACTTTCTGACAAGCTATGATAAGATCAACTTTCTGACAAGCTATGATAAGAGCAACTTTCTGACAAGCTATGATAAGAGCAACTTTCTGACAAGCTATGATAAGAGCAACTTTCTGACAAGATATGATAAAAGCAACTTTCTGACAAAATATGTATAAAAGCAACTTTCTGACAAGCTATGATAAGAGCAACTTTCTGACAAGCTATGATAAGAGCAACTTTCTGACAAGATATGTATAAAAGCAACTTTCTGACAAGCTATAATAGGAGCAACTTTCTGCAAAAGAAATGATGAGTGGCCAGTAGGGCAGAGACGTCCGATAATGATGAGTGGCCAGTAGGGCAGAGACGTCCGATAATGATAAGTGGCCAGTAGGGTAGAGACGTCCGATAATGATGAGTTGCCAGTAGGGTAGAGACGTCCGATAATGATGAGTGGCCAGTAGGGTAGAGACGTCCGATAATGATGAGTTGCCAGTAGGGTAGAGACGTCCGATAATGATGAGTTGCCAGTAGGGTAGAGACGTCCGATAATGATGAGTTGCCAGTAGGGTAGAGACGTCCGATAATGATGAGTGGCCAGTAGGGTAGAGACGTCCGATAATGATGAGTTGCCAGTAGGGCAGAGACGTCCGATAATGATGAGTGGCCAGTAGGGTAGAGACGTCCGATAATGATGAGTGGCCAGTAGGGCAGAGACGTCCGATAATGATGAGTGGCCAGTAGGGTAGAGACGTCCGATAATGATGAGTGGCCAGTAGGGCAGAGACGTCCGATAATGATGAGTGGCCAGTAGGGCAGAGACGTCCGATAATGATGAGTGGCCAGTAGGGTAGAGACGTCCGATAATGATGAGTGGCCAGTAGGGTAGAGACGTCCGATAATGATGAGTGGCCAGTAGGGCAGAGACGTCCGATAATGATGAGTGGCCAGTAGGTAGAGACGTCCGATAATGATGAGTGGCCAGTAGGTAGAGACGTCCGATAATGATGAGTGGCCAGTAGGTAGAGACGTCCGATAATGATGAGTGGCCAGTAGGTAGAGACGTCCGATAATGATGAGTGGCCAGTAGGGCAGAGACGTCCGATAATGATGAGTGGCCAGTAGGGTAGAGACCCACACAACGTCACTATAGTATGTACACAGCGGTTGGAGGTGAGAGGTCAGAGTTCTTTGCTGTTGTTTACCTTGCACAATTCATTAAGAGTGGTACCTATGTTTTTCAGCCAGGTCGAATGGGAAGAACCAAGTTGCGATTGTACCCACGTCAAGTAGATAGCTAAGTCAACGCGCTATGCTTTGCTACAGTTGCTTTTGTTGCGATTTGGTAAAATATGTTGTAGAATGTTTGTTGTGTAAATGTGAAAACAACAACATTAAGTCTAACAAGAAAATAATAGATGGAAAAGGTATGTGTTAGCACTCGGATAAAATGACAAATAAACAACAACAGAAAAAAACAAAGAACAATATATGGTCCGAAGCAGGATCGAACCCGTACTCCATAACACTGCGCCTTGCCACGAGAAGCCGAACACTTTTTTAGCTGAGTGGCAGTGTTCCCTAGCGTTCGGCTTCTCGTGGCAAGGCGCAGTGCCATGGAGTACGGGTTCGATCCTGCTTCGGACCATATATTGTTCTTTGTTTTTTTCTGTTGTTGTTTATTTGTCATTTTTTCCGAGTGCTAACACATACCTTTTCCTTCTATTATTCCCTATTATCGCCTCGGAAGTTTCCCTGTTTAATAATATTTATTTATTATTATTTGTATCCTCTAACAAGAAAACCTGTGCTTATGTTGCATTCCCGACTAAGTGAACTTTCTCTTATTCTTCTTTTACGTTAGCCCTTTGAAAGACGTTCAGTTTTAAGTTGACGTAGTTACGCTGTGTTGTCACTAAATATGCAACTTTCGATCCAACACATAGTTTTGAGCATGTCATTTTTGAGTAACAGGCTGTCTTCCCTCTCGATCGCTACCCACTTGGTCAGACTAGAACGGTTCGTCTGTTTGTAGCAGCACGGCGATGAGGTGGAGTAGTATCTGGATGGTTCTGATTCACCAATCCTGACGCACACAGTCAGCTATGAGTCACTAATAGCTTTCAACCCTGGTGCTGGCATACGCCCTCGGACCCGCCTAATAACAAAAGTAAACACGAGACCAGGAAGTGAGCGAAGTACGCATGTACTGGCACGTGGTTCAAACAGGTTAAACTACAAGGACAGGAATACGGAAGCTACAACAGATCAATTGTTTAGACAGGTGCGTCATAACTGTACAGGTTGTTGAGGACAACGAGATCAGATCTTGTCACATCATGAAGATCGTGTCATGATTATTGGTCCACACTAGCACGCTTTGGTGTCTTGTGGTTCCATATCGTCACGTGTTGCATTGAGGAGTGAATCAACTTTGTTAAGGTTATGTTGGTCAACTTTGTGAAGATAATGTTGGTCAACTTTGTGAAGGTATTGTTGGTCAACTTTGTGAAGATAATGTTGGTCAACTTTGTGAAGGTATTGTTGGTCAACTTTGTGAAGATAATGTTGGTCAACTTTGTGAAGGTATTGTTGGTCAACTTTGTAAAGGTAATATTGGTCAACTTTGTGAAGATAATGTTGGTCAACTTTGTGAAGGTATTGTTGGTCAACTTTGTGAAGGTAATGTTGGTCTAATTTGTGAAGATAATGTTGGTCAACTTTGTAAAGGTAATGTTGGTCAACTATGTGAAGGTAATGTCGGTCAACTTTGTGAAGGTAATGTTGGTCAACTTTGTGAAGGTATTGTCGGTCAACTTTGTGAAGGTAATGTTGGTCAACTTTGTGAAGATAATGTTGGTCAACTTTGTGAAGCTAATGTTGGTCAACTTTGTAAAGGTAATGTTGGTCAACTTTGTGAAGATAATGTTGGTTAACTTTGTGAAGGTAATGTTGGTCAACTTTGTGAAGATAATGTTGGTTAACTTTGTGAAGGTATTGTTGGTCAACTTTGTGAAGATAATGTTGGTCAACTATGTGAAGGTATTGTTGGTCAACTTTGTGAAGGTAATGTTGGTCTACTTTGTGAAGATATTGTTGGTCAACTATGTGAAGGTAATGTCGGTCAACTTTGTGAAGATAATGTTGGTCAACTTTGCGAAGATATTGTTGGTCAACTTTGTGAAGATATTGTTGGTCAACTTTGTGAAGATAATGTTGGTCAACTTTGTGAAGGTATTGTTGGTCAACTTTGTGAAGATAATGTTGGTAAACTTTGTGAAGGTATTGTTGGTCAACTTTGTGAAGGTAATGTTGGTCTACTTTGTGAAGATAATTTGGTCAACTTTGTAAAGGTAATGTTGGTCAACTTTGTGAAGGTAATGTTGGTCAACTTTGTGAAGGTAATGTTGGTCAACTTTGTGAAGGTATTGTCGGTCAACTTTGTGAAGGTAATGTTGGTCAACTTTGTGAAGATAATGTTGGTCAACTTTGTGAAGATAATGTTGGTCAACTTTGTAAAGGTAATGTTGGTCAATTTTGTGAAGGTAATGTTGGTCAACTTTGTGAAAGTATTGTTGGTCAACTTTGTGAAGATAATGTTGGTCAATTTTTGTGAAGGTATTGTTCGTCAACTTTGTGAAGATAATGTTGGTCAACTTTGTGAAGGTATTGGTGGTCAACTTTGTGAAGGTAATATTGGTCAACTTTGTGAAGATAGTGTTGGTCAACTTTGTGAAGGTATTGTTGGTCAACTTTGTGAAGATAATGTTGGTCAACTTTGTGAAGATATTGTTGGTCAACTTTGTGAAGATAATGTTGGTCAACTTTGTGAAGGTATTGTTGGTCAACTTTGTGAAGATAATGTTGGTCAACTTTGTGAAGGTAATGTTGGTCAACTTTGTGAAGATAATGTTGATCAACTTTGTGAAGGTATTGTTGGTCAACTTTGTGAAGATAATGTTGGTCAACTTTGTGACGGTATTGTTTTTCAACTTTGTGAAGGTAATGTTGGTCAACTTTGTGAAGATAATTTGGTCAACTTTGTAAAGGTAATGTTTGTCAACTTTGTAAAGGTAATGTTGGTCAACTTTGTGAAGGCAATGTCGGTCAACTTTGTGAAGGTAATGTTGGTCAACTTTGTGAAGGTATTGTCGGTCAACTTTGTGAAGATAATGTTGGTCAACTTTGTGAAGATAATGTTGGTCAACTTTGTGAAGATAATGTTGGTCAACTTTGTAAAGGTAATGTTGGTCAACTTTGTGAAGGTAATGTTGGTCAACTTTGTGCAGATAATGTTGGTCAAATTTGTGAAGGTATCGTTGGTCAACTTTGTGAAGATAATGTTGGTCAACTTTGCGAAAATAACGTTGGTCAACTTTGTGAAGGTAATGTTGGTCAAGTTTGTAAAGGTAATGTTGGTCAACTTTGTGAAGGTAATGTTGGTCAACTTTGTGAAGGTAATGTTGGTCAACTTTGTGAAGGTATCGTTGGTCAACTTTGTGAAGATAATGTTGGTCAACTTTGCGAAAATAACATTGGTCAACTTTGTGAAGGTAATGTTGGTAAACTTTGTAAAGGTAATGTTGGTCAACTTTGTGATGGTAATGTTGGTCAACTTTATAAAGTAATGTTGGTCAGGATAATCAATCATTTCGCTGGCGGTGGTGGTGATATTGTTAACGATGAAGATGTTAAAACAGCAGGAGTTCTCTCTCTCTCTCTCTCTCTCTCTCTCTCTCTCTCTCTGCGATCAGGACTCAATTAGAGTTGGAGTCCAGACTCTCAAATGAAGTCAGCTGTCAGGTTAAGTGAATTGATCGACCCCACAGACGGAACATCACATTTAGAGTCTGCCAGATCCACTCTGATTGAACACCCGTTAAAAACGATGCACTGTGTTCTGCGCCAGTGGCCCAGTGCATCCGATTTCAGCCAGCATTTTATTCAGGTTTGCTTTCCTTAGCCTTTGATTGTCCCCAATCTTCCTGCAAGAGGCAGATTGTCTTTTCTGTAGGGGGATTCTGCCCTTAGATGGTCTGCCCTCCCAGGTTTACGAGCACCATCTGCCCGAGTCACTAGGTCACTAGAGGTGACTAACACAGACATGCACACACAAAGATATGAGATGTGAATAACACAGACATGTACACAGCGATACGAGACATGACTAACATCTACACACATCAAGATATATGCCACATGACTAACATAGCCATGCACATAAAGATATGAGATATGACTGACATAGACATGCACACACAAAGATATAACACATACCTAACATAGACATACACACAAAGATATAAGATATGACTAACATAGGCATGCACACACAAAGATATGAGATGTGACTAACATAGCCATGCATACACAAGGATATGAGATGTGACAAATACAGACATGCACACACAAAGATATGAGATATGACTAACATAAACATGCACACCAAGATATGAGATATCCCAAACTCAGACATGCACACACGAAGATATGACACATGACTAACACAGATACACTCTTAGATATGAGATATTACTAAACTCAGACGCACATAAAGATATGAGACACGAATAACACGGACACATCAAGATATGAGATATGACTAACATGACACACACCAAGATATGAGCCATGGCCAGCACACGCACACACACAAGCTAAGATTTGAGTCACGGCTAGCACAAAAACACACCAAGATATGAGCCATGACTAGCACAGAAACACATTAAGATATGAGCCATGGCTTCACGGAAAAACACCAAGAAATGAACTAAGTCTAGCACATAAACACATTGTGGTATCCATATGCTTGGGTTTGTTGTAGTCTGCAGACTCTTCTTAACGTGGGAATCATCGACATACAAGACTCAGGCCCCGGTTAACTGTTCACAGGTTTCGTTCAAACAGTTGTCCGGAGACTTAAGAGCAGTCTGACCCGTAGATCGTTTCCATGCATGCACAGTTCCCGGTTGACTGTCCACAGGTGTCGTTGAAACAGTTGTCCGGACATTTGAGAGTGCAGTCTGATCCGTAGTACGTTTCCTTGCACGTACAGTCTGCATTTTCCGGGTCACATATGATGTCACAGCCACCAGAACACGTCTGTTCGCACTGTAACCAAAAGTTACCATCGGGACAAGTATCATTACAGGTATAGCCAGGATGTTTACAGCAGGAGTTGATAAAGCTCATACAAACTATGGTAATATAGAAATTATTGATGACGGAAAGAATAATGATGCTGATGGTGTTACTGTAAGAGTTGAGGTGTTGATAGTATTAGTAATGGTGATAGGTGTGCTATTGATATAGTAGTAATGGCTATTAAAAGTAAAAGTAAATGTTCCTTTCACGCCTTGCTAGATGTATGGGGAATATTGTATTCTATTCTATTATCCTTTCGAGCCGAAGACGGCACATAGGGCAGAACCACAATCTCAAAAACAGAAACCCTGCGTGCCAAAATGGCACACATTGCAGAGGTCACTGCTTCTAAAATCTATGGTCTGTTTCCATAACAATGCTTTTTACAATGACAGCTTGTCAAGCCATCGATCAACCTCCTTAGTCGCCTCTTACGACATGCCTGGAAGGTCACAGTGTCACTATTCTTTACATCCCACATAATGAGGCCCCGGTAACACACGGGAGAGTGTGATATTGTATTAGTGACCGTATTTTTCTATGACCACGGCACATTTTTGGGTGATGTTCTCGGTAACACGTCAGGCCGCCTTCACTTCCCAGAAAAATCTCCGGTACCCATTTTTAGAGACTGTAATGCCTATTGCTGGATCAATAATCTGCTATTTAATCTGTCAAATGCTTATCAAACGGCACCCTTCACATCTTAGGCCCCACACCGTATAGTGTTAGTGTCCACATTTCTCCATGACGAACTGTATACTTTGTTGCTCATGTTGTCGGTACCACGCCAGGCCTCCATATTTTCCCATAAAATCTCTGGTACCCATTTTTAAAGACTGGTTGAACTAACAAACCGTGTTGATCCATCGAGAAAAATCACTACATCTGGGAATTGGACAGGGAGCTTTCTGATCAGTAATGAGGACATTAATCACTCAGTCACTGGTGCATCTATTGCTGGATTATTAATTTTTAACAAGCAAAAGCAATAATTAAATACAACAAAATATTGATCAGACAATGAACATTAGCTAAATACAACAAATTAATTATTTAGCAAGAAACATTAGCTAGAAATGCAACAAGGCTTTACAGCAGATTTGTATTTGTATACTTTTGTATGTGTTTGTATGCTGTTGTATGTGTTTGTATGCTGTTGTATGTGTTTGTATGCTGTTGTATGTGTTTGTATGCTGTTGTATGTGTTTGTATGCTGTTGTATGCGTTTACCCGTGAGGGTGGCTGGCTGTAGAAGAGAGTGCCCCAACTGGCGTCGAACAACATCATCACGATTACGATTTTAGAAAGAACACCAAAGAACGAAATGCTCTAGAAAAGTTTTGTCCATCTCACATCTAACATCATTATCATCAGGTTCCGTGCTCGGGGGTGTTGGCGATCATGACTCTTCATCTCTCTCTTATGCTAGTGCTTCTTTTCAACTCTATTGTTTAAACAATCAACAAACACATACAACTAATCCCGCCGCCATTTTTTAAAAACCGGATTAAAAAAAAATGTTTTCTGATCGCCAAAATTGTCTGACGGGACATATGGATGAAAACAACACGTCTATATATGGATGAAAACAACACGTCTATATATGGATGAAAACAACACGTCTATATATGGATGAAAACAACACGTCTATATATGGATGAAAACAACACGTCTATATATGGATGAAAACAACACGTCTATATATGGATGAAAACAACACGTCTATATATGGATGAAAACAACACGTCTATATATGGATGAAAACAACACGTCTATATATGGATGAAAACAACACGTCTATATATGGATGAAAACAACACGTCTATATATGGATGAAAACAACACGTCTATATATGGATGAAAACAACACGTCTATATATGGATGAAAACAACACGTCTATATATGGATGAAAACAACACGTCTATATATGGATGAAAACAACACGTCTATATATGGATGAAAACAACAACATTTCTAACATTTATCGCTTTGTGCCGATGTCCCAACTTGAAGGTCTGCATTGGCAT
Source organism: Megaustenia siamemsis (assembly GCA_032433765.1). Lineage (NCBI taxonomy): Eukaryota > Metazoa > Mollusca > Gastropoda > Stylommatophora > Ariophantidae > Megaustenia > Megaustenia siamemsis. Next base: position 27,520,516 of record JAVIAB010000156.1, read on the forward strand.
TTCTCGCATCAGAGCTGAAAACGTCTTCAACGGACGAAGTAGCCATTTATGTTATTATTATATCACTCTATGGAGTATTCCCGATGTGAGAACTGTGTTTGCCGTAGTAGTTGGATAACAAGTCCATCAACCCAATTGAAATAAATGTCTGCGCACGTAAGATGGTTTTACGGTATTCTACATGCTATTTTGTTTCCACGAGATATCTTCATTGTGATCCCCGATGTCTTCTATGCCACTGTATTTTCTTATTTTTATTTCTCATTCTAGTTCGAACATTATTATTTCTAAGTACTAGAGTAATTAATGGGCGCAGCCATTGTTGTGTGTGTCACGTCATCATGATGGCTGGTCGAATATCCCTAGACCGGCTGTACGCTAATGATAAAAGGCGACATGACGGAGCTTTGTTCATGACTTTGCAGCAGTGAGGTGACTCCCGAAGTTTCATGTTAGTCAAGAGGGATGTTGTCTAGATACAAGAGGGCTACTGTGAGATAGAGGGTAGACATGTGAACTGGTTTATAATTTCACGAATTCACATTACAGGGAGATCTTACGGTCTGTTGTTTGATGTGCGACGGGGATAATCCGATGACCATGTTTTATATGTTCGATTTGGAGTTAAAAACGATGTCCTTAACATCATCAAGCGCTATACATTAAACAAATATAGCGATCATCATTTTCAGGAGGACGTGAACTTCCGGTCAATATGGTGGATAAGCGGCAAGAACCATTAAAGGTTATGCCTGAAACGTGTTCCTTACTGCAGTTTCCTCATATTCCAAGTCCGGATTGTTGCAGGAGCTACTGAGTTAAGTGTTCTGTACACACCATGAGTTGTGCGTTTCATGCTTCGAGCAAGTGGGTGGTGGCGCGGGTATGGGAATACCGCGACTACAATGAAACTGATTTCATGAATAGGATAGAATTGATCTCCTAACTGCAATTAAAAATTGTGACACGTTAGCGTCATTATTAGCTGCCATAGAGTCAGCGTATAGGTCGGCATGGACGTACACTCATCTCAAGTCATTGTCCCCTAAGTTATTATTTCATCTTGAGGACAAGACGCTATGTCGGCGGAAACAGATATCGACTTAAAGCTGACTGTTTGCATCAGTAGATGACTGTTTGCGTCAGAACTAGAACTCAACTTATATGGCAACAGATGAGTCTGTCTAATTAAGTGAACGCGACAGAAACAGAAATATGTGCTGAGACGGAAAGTATCGAGCCGAAAGGTGTAGGTATTGCTGTAACCACGAAATAACGCATCAGCGCCCACTTAACGTTCTTGTAAATGCGAGGTATGTAGAGGAATGAGTAATTGTGAATAAATCGATATAGCGCAGCGCAAGGAGGCGTTAATGACGATCTTTTATGCTGGTCTACTTGAATATCAATGTACCAGTCAAACACCAGTGGAAAAAGATATACAGTGAAGACGATGGCGCTGGATAGGACACACACTACGGAAGCCAACTGAGAGTATTACACAACAGACCCTTTTTTGAATCCCCAAGGGAAAAGACAAAGTGGAAGACCAAGGAATTCTTGGAGAAGACAGATAGAAGCAGAGATGAAGATGATGGGGAAGACATGGAATGATCTGAAAAGAATGGCAAAAAACAGAATGACTTGGAAAGTGTTTGTTGAAGACCTATGCTCCACTGGGAGCTGAAAGTGTTTGTTGAAGACCTATGCTCCACTGGGAGCTGAAAGTGTTTGTTGAAGGCCTATGCTCCACTGGGAGCTAAAAAGGTAAAAGAAGAAAAGGTTTGAATATTGTCTTGGAGAAATGTGGACACTATATGGTGTGTGGCCTAAGACGCGTAGGGCGCCGTTTGATAAGCATTAGACAGATTAAACAGCAGATTAATAAGCCAACTATAGGCATTACAGTCTCTAAAAATGGATACCATAGATTTTTCTGGGAAGTAAAGGCGGCCTGGCGTGATACCGACCGCATTAGCCAAAAATTTGCCGTGGTCATAGAAAAATATGGTGACTAACACCATATACATCACGCCTAGCAAGGCGTGAAGGGAACCTTGACTAGACTTGACTATCATGTGTTTTTCATTTTTATTTCTGAAACTTACTTCTGCTCCTCGTTAGCTCCTAAAAGGATGTTAAACGAGTTTAGATGCTACACGTTTGTCTTCAGCAAATGGCGATTTATCAGCGTTATAAACAATGTAACTGTTAGAATAATCATCACAGCGTTATAAACAATGTAATTGGTAGAATAATCATCACAGCGTTATAAACAATGTAATTGGTAGAATAATCATCACAGCGTTATAAACAATGTAATTGGTAGAATAATCATCACAGCGTTATAAACAATGTAATTGGTAGAATAATCATCACAGCGTTATAAACAATGTAATTGGTAGAATAATCATCACAGCGTTATAAACAATGTAATTGGTAGAATAATCATCACAGCGTTATAAACAATGTAATTGGTAGAATAATCATCACAGCGTTATAAACAATGTAATTGGTAGAATAATCATCACAGCGTTATAAACAATGTAATTGGTAGAATAATCATCACAGCGTTATAAACAATGTAACTGTTAGAATAATCATCACAGCGTTATAAACAATGCAATTGGTAGAATAATCATCACAGCGTTATAAACAATGTAACTGTTTGAATAATCATCACAGCGTTATAAACAATGTAACTGTTAGAATAATCATCACAGCGTTATAAACAATGTAATTGTTAGAATAATCATCACAGCGTTATAAACAATGTAATTGTTAGAATAATCATCACAGTGTTATAAACAATGTAATTGGTAGAATAATCATCACTGCACATCAGTCGAATCTATAGGTACTCTGATATTCTTCCCCCTCCCCAATTCCTAGATAATCTCGATAAAAACCTGGAGAACCCTGACCCACGTGCACGAACTCCATCGCACGGCTTGGCAATCACGGAGTGTGGAGGTTTTTTTTCTTTTCTGACGAAGTTGTCTGTACAGCGGCCATATTTGTGACCTACTCTTCTAATTTCAGCTGCCAACGATTCTTTCACTTGCCAGAGTATAATATTAATAGTTATATCTAGGTCAGGTCATCTACAAAATATGCTCGCCTTTTTATAAACTTTTGAACAAGTTCTAGTTGCGCATTTGTTTGTCAAGTTGAGCATTTGTTTGTCAAGTTGCGCATTTGTTTGTCAAGTCGCGCATTTGTTTGTCAAGTTGCGTATTGGTTTGTCAAGTGGCGCATTTGTTTGTCAAGTGGCGCATTTGTTTGTCAAGTCGCGCATTTGTTTGTCAAGTCGCGCATTTGTTTGTCAAGTTGCGTATTTGTTTGTCAAGTCGCGCATTTGTTTGTCAAGTTGCGCATTTGTTTGTCAAGTCGCGCATTTGTTTGTCAAGTGGCGCATTTGTTTGTCAAGTCGCGCATTTGTTTGTCAAGTCGCGCATTTGTTTGTCAAGTGGCGCATTTGTTTGTCAAGTTGCGCATTTGTTTGTCAAGTTGCGCATTTGTTTGTCAAGTCGCGCATTTGTTTGTCAAGTTGCGCATTTGTTTGTGTCGACATGTAAACCACGAGGCAGACAATGCAATTATTCTCATGTAAAACAACAGGTTGCTGCTTTTATTGGCCTGCCTGGTCTTTGTAAATGAAACAATTGGGTTGCCGGATGTATGAAGTACAGAGAGTTAGCACATATTTGGTTAATGATGTTGCTGTGTGCTTAATTTTGTCGTGAATGACGTGGTCAACACGAGACCGTCACATTTTCCAGAGAAAATCACATTTTCAGAAATGAGCTGAAATCTCGAGGAGATTAAGTGGTGTTCTGGTGTTATCATAGTTCGGAGATAAAAATAGCATGGGATGATAATATCAATATCATCACTAGTATCGTAGCTGGAGGATGTAACGGTCATGACTAGCATCATAGCTCGTGGATGATATCATGACAAGGATCATAGCTTGAGGATGATAAGATAATAACTAGCATCATAGCTCGGGGATGATAAGATCTTGACTGGTATCATAACTCGGGGGTGATATAGATCACAACTAGCATCATAGCTCGTGGATGATAAGATCTTGACTGGTATCATAACTCGGGGGTGAAATAGATCATAACTAGCATCATAGCTCGTGGATGATAAGATCTTGACTGGTATCATAGCTCGGGGATGATAAGATCTTGACTGGTATCATAGCTTGGGGATGATAAGATCATGACTAGCATCATAACTCGGGGATGATAAGATCATAACTAGCATCATAGCTCGGGGATGATAAGATCATAACTAGCATCATAGCTCGGGGATGATAAGATCATAACTAGCATCATAGCTCGGGGATGATAAGATCATAACTAGCATCATAGCTCGGGGATGATAAGATCATAACTAGCATCATAGCTCGGGGATGATAAGATCATGACTAGCATCATAACTCGGGGATGATAAGATCATGACTAGCATCATAACTCGGGGATGATAAGATCATGACTAGCATCATAACTCGATGATGATAAGATCATGACTAGCATCATAACTCGGGGATGATAAGATCATAACTAGCATCAGAACTCGAGGATGATAAGATCATAACTAGCATCATAACTCGGGGATGATAAGATCATGACTAGCATCATAACTCGGGGATGATAAGATCATGACTAGCATCATAACTCGGGGGTGATAAGATCATGACTAGCATCATAACTCGATGATGATAAGATCATGACTAGCATCATAACTCAGGGATGATAAGATCATAACTAGCATCAGAACTCGAGGATGATAAGATCATAACTAGCATCATAACTCGAGGATGATAAAATCATAACTAGCATCATAACTCGAGGATGATAAGATCATAACTAGCATCAGAACTCGAGGATGATAAGATCATAACTAGCATCATAACTCGAGGATGATAAGATCATAACTAGCATCATAGCTCGAGGATGATAAGATCATAACTAGCATCATAACTCGGGGATGATAAGATCATGACTAGCATCATAACTCGAGGATGATAAGATCATAACTAGCATCATAACTCGAGGATGATAAGATCATGACTAGCATCATAACTCGGGGATGGTAAGATCATGACAAGCATCATAGCTCGAGGATGATAAGATCATAACTAGCATCATAACTCTGGGATGATAAGATCATGACTAGCATCATAGCTCGGGGATGATAAGATCATAACTAGCATCAGAACTCGAGGATGATAAGATCATAACTAGTATCATAACTCGGGGATGATAAGATCATGACTAGCATCATAACTCGGGGATGATAAGATCATGACTAGCATCATAACTCGAGGATGATAAGATCATAACTAGCATCATAACTCGGGGATGATAAGATCATGACTAGCATCATAACTCTGGGATGATAAGATCATGACTAGCTTCATAACTCGGGGATGATAAGATCATGACTAGCATCATAACTCTGGGATGATAAGATCATGACTAGCTTCATAACTCGGGGATGATAAGATCATGACTAGCTTCATAACTCGGGGATGATAAGATCATGACTAGCATCCTAACTCGGGGATGATAAGATCATGACTAGCATCATAACTCGTGGATGATAAGATCATGACTAGCATCATAGCTCGGGGATGATAAGATCATGACTAGCATAATAGCTCGGGAATGATAAGATCATGACTAGCATCATAGCTCGGGGATGATAAGATCATGACTAGCATCAAAGCTCGGAGATGATAAGATCATGACTAGCATCATAACTCGTGGATGATAAGATCATGACTAGCATCATAGCTCGGGGATGATAAGATCATGACTTGCATCATAGCTCGGGAATGATAAGATCATGACTAGCATCATAGCTCGGGGATGATAAGATCATGACTAGCATCATAACTCGGGGATGATAAGATCATGACTAGCATCATAGCTCGGGGATGATAAGATCATGACTAGCATCATCACTCGGGGATGACAAGATCATGACTAGCATCATAACTCTGGGATGATAAGATCATGACTAGCATCATAACTCAGGGATGATAAGATCATGACTAGCATCATAGCTCGGCGATGATAAGATCATGACTAGCATCATAACTCGGGGATGATAAGATCATGACTAGCATCATAACTCGGGGATGATAAGATCATGACTAGCATCATAACTCGAGGATGATAAGATCATGACTAGCATCCTAACTCGGGGATGATAAGATCATGACTAGCATCATCACTCGGGGATGATAAGATCATGACTAGCATCACAGCTCGGGGATGATAAGATCATGACTAGCATCATAGCTCGGGGATGATAAGATCACGACTAGCATCATAGCTCGGGGATGATAAGATCATGACTAGCATCATAACTCGGGGATGATAAGATCATGACTAGCATCATAACTCGGGGATGATAAGATCATGACTAGCATCATAGCTCGGCGATGATAAGATCATGACTAGCATCATAACTCGGGGATGATAAGATCATAACTAGCATCATAGCTCGGGATGATAGTATCATGACTAGCATTATAGCTCGGGGATGATAAGATCATGACTAGCATCATAGCTCGGGGATGATAAGATCATGACTAGCATCATAGCTCGGGGATGATAAGATCATGACTAGCATCATAGCTCGGGGATGATAGTATCATGACTAGCATTATAGCTCGGGGATGATATGATCATGGATAGCATCATAGCTCGGGGATGATAAGATCAGGACTAGCATCATAGCTCGGGGATGATAAGATCATGACTAGCATCATAGCTCGGGGATGATAAGATCATGACTAGCATCATAGCTCGGGGATGATAAGATCATGACTAGCATCATAGCTCGGGGATGATAAGATCATAACTAGCATCATAGCTCGGGGATGATAAGATCATGACTAGCATCATAACTCGGGGATGATAAGATCATCACTAGCGTCATAACTCGAGGATGATACGATCATGACTAGCATCATAGCTCGGGGAAAATGATCATGACTAGCATCATAACTCGGGGATGATAAGATCATGACTAGCATCATAACTCGGGGATGATAAGATCATGACTAGCATCATCACTCGGGGATGACAAGATCATGACTAGCATCATAACTCGGGGATGATACGATCATAGCATCATAACTCGGGGATGATAAAATCATGACTAGCATCATAGCTCGGCGATGATAAGATCATGACTAGCATCATAGCTCGGGGATTATAAGATCATGACTAGCATCATAACTCGGGGATGATAAGATCATAACTAGCATCATAACTCGAGGATGATAAGATCATAACTAGCATCAGAACTCGAGGATGATAAGATCATAACTAGCATCATAACTCGAGGATGATAAGATCATAACTAGCATCATAGCTCGAGGATGATAAGATCATAACTAGCATCATAACTCGGGGATGATAAGATCATGACTAGCATCATAACTCGAGGATGATAAGATCATGACTAGCATCATAACTCGGGGATGATAAGATCATGACTAGCATCATAACTCGAGGATGATAAGATCATAACTAGCATCATAACTCGGGGATGATAAGATCATGACTAGCTTCATAACTCGGGGATGATAAGATCATGACTAGCATCCTAACTCGTTGATGATAAGATCATGACTAGCATCATAAATCGTGGATGATAAGATCATGACTAGGATCATAGCTCGGGGATGATAAGATCATGACTAGCATAATAGCTCGGGAATGATAAGATCATGACTAGCATCATAGCTCGGGGATGATAAGATCATGACTAGCATCAAAGCTCGGAGATGATAAGATCATGACTAGCATCATAACTCGTGGATGATAAGATCATGACTAGCATCATAGCTCGGGGATGATAAGATCATGACTTGCATCATAGCTCGGGAATGATAAGATCATGACTAGCATCATAGCTCGGGGATGATAAGATCATGACTAGCATCATAACTCGGGGATGATAAGATCATGACTAGCATCATAGCTCGGGGATGATAAGATCATGACTAGCATCATCACTCGGGGATGACAAGATCATGACTAGCATCATAACTCTGGGATGATAAGATCATGACTAGCATCATAACTCGGGGATGATAAGATCATGACTAGCATCATAGCTCGGCGATGATAAGATCATGACTAGCATCATAACTCGGGGATGATAAGATCATGACTAGCATCATAACTCGGGGATGATAAGATCATGACTAGTATCATAACTCGAGGATGATAAGATCATGACTAGCATCCTAACTCGGGGATGATAAGATCATGACTAGCATCATCACTCGGGGATGATAAGATCATGACTAGCATCATAGCTCGGGGATGATAAGATCATGACTAGCATCATAGCTCGGGGATGATAAGATCACGACTAGCATCATAGCTCGGGGATGATAAGATCATGACTAGCATCATAACTCGGGGATGATAAGATCATGACTAGCATCATAACTCGGGGATGATAAGATCATGACTAGCATCATAGCTCGGCGATGATAAGATCATGACTAGCATCATAACTCGGGGATGATAAGATCATAACTAGCATCATAGCTCGGGATGATAGTATCATGACTAGCATTATAGCTCGGGGATGATAAGATCATGACTAGCATCATAGCTCGGGGATGATAAGATCATGACTAGCATCATAGCTCGGGGATGATAAGATAAGAACTAGCATCATAGCTCGGGGATGATAGTATCATGACTAGCATTATAGCTCGGGGATGATATGATCATGGATAGAATCATAGCTCGGGGATGATAAGATCAGGACTAGCATCATAGCTCGGGGATGATAAGATCATGACTAGCATCATAGCTCGGGGATGATAAGATCATGACTAGCATCATAGCTCGGGGATGATAAGATCATGACTAGCATCATAGCTCGGGGATGATAAGATCATGACTAGCATCATAGCTCGGGGATGATAAGATCATGACTAGCATCATAACTCGGGGATGATAAGATCATCACTAGCATCATAGCTCGGGGATGATAAGATCATGACTAGCATCATAACTCGGGGATGATAAGATCATGACTAGCATCATAACTCGGGGATGATAAGATCATGACTAGCATCATCACTCGGGGATGACAAGATCATGACTAGCATCATAACTCGGGGATGATACGATCATAGCATCATAACTCGGGGATGATAAAATCATGACTAGCATCATAGCTCGGCGATGATAAGATCATGACTAGCATCATAGCTCGGGGATGATAAGATCATGACTAGCATCATAGCTCGGGGATGATAAGATCATAACTAGCATCATAACTCGGGGTGTATAAGATCATGACTAGCATCATAGCTCGGGGATGATAGTATCATGACTAGCATTATAGCTCGGGGATGATATGATCATGGATAGCATCATAGCTCGGGGATGATAAGATCAGGACTAGCATCATAGCTCGGGGATGATAAGATCATGTCTAGCATCATAGCTCGGGGATGATAAGATCATGACTAGCATCATAGCTCGGGGATGATAAGATCATGACTAGCATCATAGCTCGGGGATGATAAGATCATAACTAGCATCATAGCTCGGGGATGATAAGATCATGACTAGCATCATAACTCGGGGATGATAAGATCATCACTAGCATCATAACTCGAGGATGATACGATCATGACTAGCATCATAGCTCGGGGATGATAAGATCATGACTAGCATCATAACTCGGGGATGATAAGATCATGACTAGCATCATAACTCGGGGATGATAAGATCATGACTAGCATCATCACTCGGGGATGACAAGATCATGACTAGCATCATAACTCGGGGATGATACGATCATAGCATCATAACTCGGGGATGATAAAATCATGACTAGCATCATAGCTCGGCGATGATAAGATCATGACTAGCATCATAGCTCGGGGATTATAAGATCATGACTAGCATCATAACTCGGGGATGATAAGATCATAACTAGCATCATAACTCGAGGATGATAAGATCATAACTAGCATCAGAACTCGAGGGTGATAAGATCATAACTAGCATCATAACTCGAGGATGATAAGATCATAACTAGCATCATAACTCGGGGATGATAAGATCATGACTAGCTTCATAACTCGGGGATGATAAGATCATGACTAGCATCCTAACTCGTTGATGATAAGATCATGACTAGCATCATAACTCGTGGATGATAAGATCATGACTAGCATCAAAGCTCGGAGATGATAAGATCATGACTAGCATCATAACTCGTGGATGATAAGATCATGACTAGCATCATAGCTCGGGGATGATAAGATCATGACTTGCATCATAGCTCGGGAATGATAAGATCATGACTAGCATCATAGCTCGGGGATGATAAGATCATGACTAGCATCATAACTCGGGGATGATAAGATCATGACTAGCATCATAGCTCGGGGATGATAAGATCATGACTAGCATCATCACTCGGGGATGACAAGATCATGACTAGCATCATAACTCTGGGATGATAAGATCATGACTAGCATCATAACTCGGGGATGATAAGATCATGACTAGCATCATAGCTCGGCGATGATAAGATCATGACTAGCATCATAACTCGGGGATGATAAGATCATGACTAGCATCATAACTCGGGATGATAAGATCATGACTAGCATCATAACTCGAGGATGATAAGATCATGACTAGCATCCTAACTCGGGGATGATAAGATCATGACTAGCATCATCACTCGGGGATGATAAGATCATGACTAGCATCATAGCTCGGGGATGATAAGATCATGACTAGCATCATAGCTCGGGGATGATAAGATCACGACTAGCATCATAGCTCGGGGATGATAAGATCATGACTAGCATCATAACTCGGGGATGATAAGATCATGACTAGCATCATAACTCGGGATGATAAGATCATGACTAGCATCATAGCTCGGCGATGATAAGATCATGACTAGCATCATAACTCGGGGATGATAAGATCATAACTAGCATCATAGCTCGGGATGATAGTATCATGACTAGCATTATAGCTCGGGGATGATAAGATCATGACTAGCATCATAGCTCGGGGATGATAAGATCATGACTAGCATCATAGCTCGGGGATGATAAGATCATGACTAGCATCATAGCTCGGGGATGATAGTATCATGACTAGCATTATAGCTCGGGGATGATATGATCATGGATAGCATCATAGCTCGGGGATGATAAGATCATGACTAGCATCATAACTCGGGGATGATAAGATCATCACTAGCATCATAGCTCGGGGATGATAAGATCATGACTAGCATCATAACTCGGGGATGATAAGATCATGACTAGCATCATAACTCGGGGATGATAAGATCATGACTAGCATCATCACTCGGGGATGACAAGATCATGACTAGCATCATAACTCGGGGATGATACGATCATAGCATCATAACTCGGGGATGATAAAATCATGACTAGCATCATAGCTCGGCGATGATAAGATCATGACTAGCATCATAGCTCGGGGATGATAAGATCATGACTAGCATCATAGCTCGGGGATGATAAGATCATAACTAGCATCATAACTCGGGGTGTATAAGATCATGACTAGCATCATAGCTCGGGGATGATAGTATCATGACTAGCATTATAGCTCGGGGATGATATGATCATGGATAGCATCATAGCTCGGGGATGATAAGATCAGGACTAGCATCATAGCTCGGGGATGATAAGATCATGTCTAGCATCATAGCTCGGGGATGATAAGATCATGACTAGCATCATAGCTCGGGGATGATAAGATCATGACTAGCATCATAGCTCGGGGATGATAAGATCATAACTAGCATCATAGCTCGGGGATGATAAGATCATGACTAGCATCATAACTCGGGGATGATAAGATCATCACTAGCATCATAACTCGAGGATGATACGATCATGACTAGCATCATAGCTCGGGGATGATAAGATCATGACTAGCATCATAACTCGGGGATGATAAGATCATGACTAGCATCATAACTCGGGGATGATAAGATCATGACTAGCATCATCACTCGGGGATGACAAGATCATGACTAGCATCATAACTCGGGGATGATACGATCATAGCATCATAACTCGGGGATGATAAAATCATGACTAGCATCATAGCTCGGCGATGATAAGATCATGACTAGCATCATAGCTCGGGGATTATAAGATCATGACTAGCATCATAACTCGGGGATGATAAGATCATAACTAGCATCATAACTCGAGGATGATAAGATCATAACTAGCATCAGAACTCGAGGGTGATAAGATCATAACTAGCATCATAACTCGAGGATGATAAGATCATAACTAGCATCATAACTCGGGGATGATAAGATCATGACTAGCTTCATAACTCGGGGATGATAAGATCATGACTAGCATCCTAACTCGTTGATGATAAGATCATGACTAGCATCATAACTCGTGGATGATAAGATCATGACTAGCATCAAAGCTCGGAGATGATAAGATCATGACTAGCATCATAACTCGTGGATGATAAGATCATGACTAGCATCATAGCTCGGGGATGATAAGATCATGACTTGCATCATAGCTCGGGAATGATAAGATCATGACTAGCATCATAGCTCGGGGATGATAAGATCATGACTAGCATCATAACTCGGGGATGATAAGATCATGACTTGCATCATAGCTCGGGGATGATAAGATCATGACTAGCATCATCACTCGGGGATGACAAGATCATGACTAGCATCATAACTCTGGGATGATAAGATCATGACTAGCATCATAACTCGGGGATGATAAGATCATGACTAGCATCATAGCTCGGCGATGATAAGATCATGACTAGCATCATAACTCGGGGATGATAAGATCATGACTAGCATCATAACTCGGGGATGATAAGATCATGACTAGCATCATAACTCGAGGATGATAAGATCATGACTAGCATCCTAACTCGGGGATGATAAGATCATGACTAGCATCATCACTCGGGGATGATAAGATCATGACTAGCATCATAGCTCGGGGATGATAAGATCATGACTAGCATCATAGCTCGGGGATGATAAGATCACGACTAGCATCATAGCTCGGGGATGATAAGATCATGACTAGCATCATAACTCGGGGATGATAAGATCATGACTAGCATCATAACTCGGGGATGATAAGATCATGACTAGCATCATAGCTCGGCGATGATAAGATCATGACTAGCATCATAACTCGGGGATGATAAGATCATAACTAGCATCATAGCTCGGGATGATAGTATCATGACTAGCATTATAGCTCGGGGATGATAAGATCATGACTAGCATCATAGCTCGGGGATGATAAGATCATGACTAGCATCATAGCTCGGGGATGATAAGATCATGACTAGCATCATAGCTCGGGGATGATAGTATCATGACTAGCATTATAGCTCGGGGATGATATGATCATGGATAGCATCATAGCTCGGGGATGATAAGATCAGGACTAGCATCATAGCTCGGGGATGATAAGATCATGACTAGCATCATAGCTCGGGGATGATAAGATCATGACTAGCATCATAGCTCGGGGATGATAAGATCATGACTAGCATCATAGCTCGGGGATGATAAGATCATGACTAGCATCATAGCTCGGGGATGATAAGATCATGACTAGCATCATAACTCGGGGATGATAAGATCATCACTAGCATCATAGCTCGGGGATGATAAGATCATGACTAGCATCATAACTCGGGGATGATAAGATCATGACTAGCATCATAACTCGGGGATGATAAGATCATGACTAGCATCATCACTCGGGGATGACAAGATCATGACTAGCATCATAACTCGGGGATGATACGATCCTAGCATCATAACTCGGGGATGATAAAATCATGACTAGCATCATAGCTCGGCGATGATAAGATCATGACTAGCATCATAGCTCGGGGATGATAAGATCATGACTAGCATCATAGCTCGGGGATGATAAGATCATAACTAGCATCATAACTCGGGGTGTATAAGATCATGACTAGCATCATAGCTCGTGGATGATAATATCATGACTAGCATCATAGCTCGGGGATGATAGTATCATGACTAGCATTATAGCTCGGGGATGATAAGATCATGGATAGCATCATAGCTCGGGGATGATAAGATCATGACTAGCATCATAGCTCGGGGATGATAAGATCATGACTAGCATCATAGCTCGGGGATGATAAGATCATGACTAGCATCATAGCTCGGGGATGATAAGATCATAACTAGCATCATAACTCGGGGTGTATAAGATCATAACTATCATGTTGGCCTCAAGTGGACATTTGAACCTCGAAACTTGAGGTCAGCAATATAATGTGTGTCTATGTAATTTCTATTCAAGATTTGCTGACAGAAACAAGAGTTCTTGTTGTCTCACAATGTTACAACATTTAATTGTTATTCTTTCTTCTAATCTCTTATTGTTTGTATTCTTAAAAAAATGTCGTGGTCTCACCAGAGACATGCGCCCTCTATTCACAAGCACACAGAAATATCCCTCGCCGGACATAAGACAATGGACTAAAGATACATTTATTTTTTCCATGTGCAATATTTTCTATTGTCTCGTTTCTGGACATTAATTTCTTAATTTGTTTTTGTGTCTATTTCTTTTTTTTTTTTTTTTACTTTTTTTCCTATTGACAGGTAATATCGTTAAACCTACCGTATCTGTCTATTATTATCATTCCAGGTTAGGCGATGCGCTTGTTATATTTTGTGCATTACAATCTTTTATTCATTATTTTTCTCTGAAACATTTTTTTACGTACAGTTTTACAAGAGTTTCCCTAATTATATATAGCCTACTTTCCTTGTTTATTTTTCTGTCAATGTCTAAACTCAATTTTGAAAGCTCAGTTCTTTATATCAAATGCGAGGGAGAAGGAGAGAAAGAGAGAGAGAGAGAGAGAGAGAGAGAGATAAAGAGAGCGAGAGAGAGACAGATTGGGAGAGAGCGGTAACGAGAGAGAGAGAGAGAGAGCGAGAGAGAGATAAGGAGAGAGCGGGAGAGAGAGAGAGCGAGAGAGATAGGGAGAGAGCGGAAAAGAGAGAGCGAGAGAGAGATAGGGAGAGAGCGGGAGAGAAAGAGAGCGAGAGAGAGAGAGCGAGAGAGAAAGAGAGAGAAAGAGAGTACATCTGTACTATTAAACAACTTAATTATCTCAACTAACAGATGCTTAAGAACAAATTGAAAGAATCGCATTTTCCGGGCACAAAAAAATAAAACCAATATTTGAATTGAAACAATAATTATGATAAAATCTAAAAACAGTCTTTACTGCAATTCGCACATGTTCGAAATTATTGGTATCCACACATTTTTCCCACACAAAATTATCTTATTTTATTGATGAAAATCTTTTGTTGACAGTTTACCATGCACCTTCACAAATTAAGGAAAGAACGACATTTTTCTTCGTTTAAATATGAAGTTATTTCCCTTGGCCAGAGATCAAGAAAACAATTTCTAGTTTAGCACACATCCGTGACGTCATTCAGGGCTGCAGCAAAGGCCTATAACTTCCTACGGGTCAAGGTCTTTGTTGAGTTCCCCATGATTGGTCCACAATCTATTCTCTACTGCTTCTATTGTCCATAATCTATTCTCTACTGCTTCTATTGTCCATAATCTATTCTCTACTGCTTCTATTGTCCACAATCTGTTGTCTACTGCTTCTATTATCAACAATCTATTATCTACCGCTTCTATTGTCCACAATCTGTTGTCTACTGCTTCTATTGTCCACAATCTATTCTCTACTGCTTCTATTGTCCACAATCTATTCTCTACTACTTCTGTTGTCAACAATCTATTCTCTACTACTTCTATTGTCCAAAATCTATTCTCTACTACTTCTATTGTCAACAATTTATTCTCTACTACTTCTATTGTCCACAATCTATTCTCTACTACTTCTATTGTCCACAATCTATTATCTACTGCTTCTATTGTCCACAATCTATCCTCTACTGCTTCTATTGTCCACAATCTGTTGTCTACTGCTTCTAATGTCCACAATCTATTGCCTACTACTTCTATTGTCCACAATCTATTGTCTAATGCATCTAATGCATCTAATGCCCAAAATCTATTCTCTACTGCTTCTATTGTCCACAATCTGTTGTCTACTAATTCTATTGTCCACAATCTTCTCTACTTCTATTGTCCACATTATATTCTCTACTGCTTCTATTATCCACAATCTATTCTCTACTAATGCCATTGTCCACAATCTATTCTCTACTACTTCTATTGTCCACAATTTGTTGCCTCCTACTTCTATTGTCCACAATCTGTTGCCTACTACTTATATTGTCCACAATCTGTTGGTCTACTACTTTTATTGTCCACAATCTGTTGCCTACTACTTCTATTGCCCACAGTTTGTTGCCTCCTACTTCTATTGTCCACAATTTGTTGCTTACCACTTCTATTGTCCACAATTTGTTGCTTACCACTTCTATAGTCCACAATTTGTTGTCTACTACTTCTATTGTCCACTTGTTGTTGCACTCTACATATATTGTCCACAATTTGTTGCCTACTATTTCTATTGTCCACAAATTGTTGTCTACTACTTCGATTGTCCACAATTTGTTGTCTACTACTTCTATTGTCCACAATTTGTTGCCTACTACTTCTATTGTCCACAATTTGTTGCCTACTACTTCTATTGTACACATTCTGTTCTCTACTACTTCTATTGTACACATTCTGTTCTCTACTACTTCTATTGTACACATTCTGTTCTCTTCTATTTCTATTGTACACATTCTGTTCTCTACTACTTCGATTGCCATAATTTGTTGTCTACTACTTCTATTGTCCACAATTTGTTGTCTTCTACTTCTATTGTCCACAATTTTTTGTCTACTACTTCTATTGTCCACAATTTGTTGTCTACTAATTCTATTGTCCACAATTTGTTGTCTACTACTTCTATTGTCCTCAATTTGTTGTCTACTACTTCTATTGTCCACAATTTGTTGTCTACTACTTCCATTGTCCACAATTTGTTGTCTACTACTTCTATTGTCCACAATTTGTTGTCCACTACTTCTATTGTCCACAATTTGTAGTCTGCTACTTCTGTTGTCCACAATTTGTTGTCTACTACTTCTATTGTCCACAATTTGTTGTCTTCTACTTCTATTGTCCACAATTTGTTGTCTTCTACGTCTATTGTCCACAATTTGTTGTCTACTACTTCTATTGTCCACAATTTGTTGTCTTCTACTTCTATTGTCCACAATTTGTTGTCTTCTACTTCTATTGTCCACAATTTGTTGTCTTCTACTTCTATTGTCCACAATTTGTTGTCTTCTACTTCTATTGTCCACAATTTGTTGTCTACTACTTCTATTGTCCACAATTTGTTGTCTTCTACTTCTATTGTCCACAATTTGTTGTCTTCTACGTCTATTGTCCACAATTTGTTGTCTTCTACGTCTATTGTCAAATATTTGTTGTCTTCTACTTCTATTGTCAACAATTTGTTGTCTACTACTTCTATTGTTCACAATCTGTTGCCTACTACTTCTATTATCCACGATCTATTGTCTATTACTTCTATTGTCCACAATCTATAGTCTATTAGTTCTAGTGTCCACAATCTCTTGTCTATTGCTTCTATTGTCCACAATCTATTGTCTGTTACTTCAAGTGTATAAAATCTATTGTCTATTACTTCTATTGTACACAATCTATTGTCTATTGCTTCTATTGTCCACAGTCTATTGTCTATTGCTTCTATTGTCCATAATCTATTGTCTTTTGCTTCTATTTTCCACAATCTATTGTCTATTACTTCTATTGTCCACAATCAATTGTCTATTGCTTCTATTGTCCACAATCTATTGTTTATTGCTTCTATTTTCCACAATATATTGTCTATTACTTCTACTGTCCACAATCTATTGTCTATTACTTCTATTGTCCACAATCTATTGTCTATTGCTTCTATTGTCCACAATCTATTGTCTATTACTTCTATTGTCCACAATATATTGTCTATTGCTTCTATTGTCCACAATCTATTGTCTAATACTTCTATTGTCCACAATATATTGTCTATTACTTCTATTGTCCACAATCTATAGTCTATTACTTCTATTGTCCACAATCTATTGTCTATTGCTTCTATTGTCCACAATCAATTGTCTATTACTTCTATTGTCCACAATCTATTGTCTATTACTTCTATTGTCCACAATCTATTGTCTATTGCCTCTATTGTCCACAATCTATTGTCTATTGCTTCTATTTTCCACAATATATTGTCTATTGCTTCTATTGTCCACAATCTATTATCTATTATTTATATTGTCCACAATTTGTTGCCTACTACTTCTATTGTCCACAATTTGTTGACTACTACTATTGTCTACATTTTGTTGCCTACTTCTAATGTACACATTCTGTTGTCTACTACTTCGATTGTACACATTCTGTTGTCTACTACTTCTATTGTCCACAATTTGTTGCCTACTACTTCTATAATCCACAATCTCTTGTCTACTATTTCTATTGCCCCCAATTTGTTGTCTTAGCTTCTATTGTCCACAATCTGTTGTCTACTAATTCTATTGTCCACAATTTGTTGCCCCTACTTCTATTGTCCACAGTCTGTTGCCTACTACTTCTATTGTCCACAATCTGTTGTCTACTACTTCTATTGTACACATTCTGTTCTCTACTACTTTTATTGTCCACAATTTGTTGTCTTCTACTTCTATTGTCCACAATTTGTTGCCTACTACTTCTATTGTCCACAATGTGTGGCCTACTACTTCTGTTATCCACGATCTATTTTCTATTACTTCTAGTGTCCGCAATCTATTGTCTATTACTTCTATTGTCCACAATCTATTTTCTATTACTTCTAGTGTCCGCAATCTATTGTCTATTGCTTCTATTTTCCACAATCTATTGTCTATTACTTCTAGTGTCCACAATCTTTTGTCTATTACTTCTATTGTCCACAATATATTGTCTATTGCTTCTATTTTCCATAATCTATTGTCTATTACTTCTATTGTCCACAATATATTATCTATTACTTCTAGTGTCCACAATCTATTGTCTATTGCTTCTATTGTCAACAATCTATTGTTTATTGCTTCTATTGTCCACAATCTATTGTCTATTACTTCTTGTGTCTAAAATCTTTTGTCTTTTACTTCTATTGTCTACAATCTATTGTCTATTGCTTCTATTGTCCACAATCTATTGTCTATTGCTTCTATTGTCCACAATCTATTGTCTTTTGCTTCTATTTTCCACAATCTATTGTCTATTAATTCTAGTGTTCACATTCTATTGTCTATTGCTTCTAATGTCCACAATCTATTGTCTATTGCTTCTATTTTCCACAATATAATGTCTATTGCTTCTATTTTCCACAATCTAATATCTATTATTTCTATTGTCCACAAACTATTGTCTATTATTTCTATTGTCCACAATCTATTGTCTTTTGCTTCTTTTTTCCACAATCTGTTGTCTATTATTTCTAGTGTCCACAATCTATTGTCTATTATTTCTATTGTCCACAATCTATTGTCTATTACTTCTAGTGTCCACAATCTATTGTCTATTATTTCTATTTTCCACAATCTAATGTCTATTACTTCTAGTGTCCACAATCTATTGTCTATTATTTCTATTGTCTACAATCTATTGTCTATTATTTCTATTGTCCACAATCTATTGTCTTTTGCTTCTATTTTCCACAATCTATTGTCTATTACTTCTAGTGTCCACAATCTATTGTCTATTACTTCTTTTGTCCACAATCTATTATCTATTGCTTCTATTGCCCAGAATCTATTATCTATTGCTTCTATTGTCCACAATCTATTATCTAATGCTTCTATTGTCCACAATCTATTATCTATTGCTTCTATTGTCCACAATCTATTATCTATTGCTTCTATTGCCCAGAATCTATTATCTATTGCTTCTATTGTCCACAATCTATTATCTATTTCTTCTATATTCCACAATCTATTGTCTATTGCTTCTATTGTACACAATCTATTATCTATTGCTTCTATTGCCCAAAATCTATTGTCTATTACTTCTATTGTCCACAATCTATTATCTATTGCTTCTATTGTCCATAATTGTCTAATACTTCTAGTGCCGCCCGTGCGCTGCCGGGGCCCGGAAGGGGAGTAAAGCATAGTGGCGCTGTACCCTACCAGGCATGATCGTAAGTGGCAAGAAAGTAGGGTTGGGCATGGGACTGGCTGTTCCATATTGTAAAAAAACAAGCCGAAAAAACTTCACAAACATGGACAAGTCAAAGAGAGAAAAAGTAAATCCGCCTTCCATGAAAGAGAATGGCTTTCTGTCTAAGCGACGTATGACGCAAGCCGGAGAAAGCCGTAAGGAGTTCGGGTTGCCGACTCACTCTTTGTCTACCAGGAAATCCTCCAGAATTGGCACCTGGAATGTTCGTACCCTAAACGAACAAGGAAAAGCTGCTCAGGCAGCAGCAGAAATGACAAACTACAAGATATTCTGGGAATGTGTGAAACAAGATGGCTAGGAACGGGAAAAATAAAACTAAATACTGGAGAGATCATTTTATCCTCAGGACACCAGAAACCTGGAGCACAACGTAGTAAAGGAGTAGCTATAATGCTATCAAGGAATGCACAGAAGACACTAATAGAATGGGAAGCAGTAGGACCGAGACTAATGAGAGCAACATTTAAAAAACCAAAAACAAAATAAAATTACACATTATCCAATGCACCAAACAACGATAAAGATGATTTAGTTAAAGATGATTTCTATAAACAACTACAATGTCTGATGGATGCAAGACAAGCCAAGGATATTATAATCTTGATGGGAGACCTAAATGCTAAAGTAGGATCAGACAACAGAGGCTTCGAAGAGATTATGGGAAAACATAGACTTGGAGATATAAACGAGAATGGAGAGATATTTGTGAATTTCTGCGCCCTTAATCAAGTGAGCCTAGGTGGAACAATATTCCAACATAAAAGAATACACAAAGCTACATGGGTGTCACCAGATCATAGAACGGAAAATCAAATTGATCACATATGTATTAATAATAAATTTAAGTCATCCTTACAGGATGTAAAAGTATATAGAGGGGCAGATGTAGCTTCTGATCATCATCTTCTGATAGCCAAACTTAAAATTAAACCAAAAAGGTATACTACAACGAATAAGGGTAGAAAGTATTTCAATGTAGGGTTTCTTAAAGAACAAGGAATTAAAGATAAATTCGCAGTCACAATATCAAACAAATACAAAGTCCTCCAACAACTAGAAAATACAATAAATAAAGAAGATCATTGGAAACAAGTAAACGATATATGGAAAGAGACATGCGAAGAAATACTAGGGAAAAGAGAACGCCAGAATTAGGCATGAATGACAGCAGAGACCCTGGGCAAAATTAAAGAAAGAAAGAACAAGAAAGCAGACATAAATAAAAGCGAAACGAGAAGTAATAAAGCCAAGACACAGGAAGCTTACACAGAGGTGAACAAAGAAGTGAGAAGATGCATTAAAAGGGATAAGATGAAATATATAGATGAACTAGATAAAGAGGCAGAAGAAGCAGTAAATAAAGGGAATATGAAAGAATTGTACAACAGCACAAAGAAATTAAGTGGAAAATACAAACAGATCAATGCATTTATGAAAGATAAGGAAGGAAATATGTTTATTAATATAAGGGAACAAATAGAGAGATGGAAAGAGCACTTTGAAGAACTTTTGAATAGACCCGGCTCAAATAATCCTCCAGATATACTACCAGCAGAAGAAGAGTTACATGTTAACTGTGTGAAACCAAGGAAAGAAGAAATAATGAAAGCCATCAAACTATTAAAAATGGTAAAGCCACAGGACCAGATGAAATTCCTTCTGAAGCCATCAAAGCAGATATTAACACCTCTACCAAGATGCTACATAATCTATTAGATAAAATTTGGGAGAGGGAAGAAATACCTATAGATTGGAAAGAAGGTTATATGATCAAACTACCAAAGAAAGGAAGTTTACAGGAGTGCACAAATTATAGGGGAATAAGGATACTATCAGTGCCAGGAAAAATATTAAGCAGAATCATTCTGGAGAGACTAAATGAGGCCATAGAGAAACATCTGAGAGATGAACAAGCAGGTTTTAGGAAGAACAGATCATGTGCTGATCAAATAACTACTCTACGTATAATAGTTGAACAAAGTTTAGAACTAAAATCCCCACTTTATATTGGATTCATAGATTACGAAAAGGCATTTGATAGTTTAGACAAAAGAATGCTTTGGAAGCTGCTGAGTCATTACGGAATCCCCATAAAGTTTATTAACCTGATAAAAACAATGTATGAAGGAACGAAATGTAGTGTGGTGCAAGAAGGACAGCTTACAGAAACATTTGAAATAAGAACAGGAGTAAGGCAAGGATGCCTTCTGTCTCCATTTCTCTATCTACTGGCCATTGATTGGATTATGAAAATAACTCAAAACAGAAATGGGATCCAGTGGTCACTGACCAAACAACTTGATAATTTAGACTTTGCTGATGACATAGCTCTCCTATCACACAGCCATCAACAGATGCAGGATAAAATGAGTATATTAGATGAGAGATCACAACAGCTAGGACTAAAGATTAATAAAGATAAGACCAACATTATGAGAATTAATGCAGTTGGCAATAACCAAATAAAACTAGGAGAAATACCTCTACTAGACGTACAATCTTATATATATCTGGGCAGTAATATAGATAAAGAGGGAGGAACAGAAAATGATACCAAAATAAGGATATCAAAAGCAAGAGGAGCTTTCATTGCACTGGGAAACATATGGAAATCCAAAGAAATTAGGTTAAATACAAAAATAAGAATTTTCAACTCAAATGTTAAGCAGGTCCTATTATATGGTTGTGAAACATGGAGAATAACAAAATTGACAGCAACGAAAGATACAGACTTTCATAAATGGATGCTTACGCAGAATAAAAGGATGGAAATGGCAGGACAAAATCACTAACATAGAATTATGGAAATGTACCAGTCAAATACTAGTGGATAAAGAGATACAGCGAAGACGATGGCGCTGGATAGGACACACACTACGGAAGCCAACTGAGATATTACACAACAGGTCCTTTTTTGGAATCCCCAGGGAAAAGACGAAGAGGAAGACCAAGGAATTCTTGGAGAACACAGATAGAAGCAGAGATGAAGATGGTGTGGAAGATATGAAATGATCTTAAAAGAATAGCAAAAAACAGAACGAATTGGAAAGTGTTTGTTGAAGACCTATGGTCCACTGGGAGCTAAAAGGTAGAAGAGGAAGAAGACTTCTAGTGTCCACAATCTATTGTCTATTACTTCTAGTGTCCACAATCTATTGTCCATTACTTCTAGTGTCCACAATCTATTGTCCATTACTTCTGTTGTCCACAATCTATTGTCTATTACTTCTATTGTCGACAATCTATTGTCCATTACTTCTAGTGTCCACAATCTATTGTATATTACTTCTATTGTCCACAATCTATTATCTATTACTTCTATTGTCCACAATCTATTGTCTATCGCTTCTATTGTCCACAATCTATTGTCCACAATCTATTGTCTTATACTTCTATTGTCCACAATCTATTGTCTATTACGTCTAGTGTCTACAATCTGTTGTCTATTGCTTCTATTGTCCACAATCTATTGTCCATTACTTCTATTGTCCACAATCTATTGTCTATTACGTCTAGTGTCTACAATCTGTTGTCTATTGCTTCTATTGTCCACAATCTATTGTCTACTACTTCTATTGTCCACAATCTATTGTCTATTGATTCTGTTATCGACAATCTATTGTCTATTACGTCTAGTGTCCACAATCTGTTGTCTATTGCTTCTATTGTCCACAATCTATTGTCTATTGATTTTATTATCGACAATCTATTGTCTATTGCTTCTATTGTCCACAATCTATTGTCTATTACTTCTAGTGTCCACAATCTGTTGTCTATTGCTTCTAGTGTACACAATCTATTGTCTATTACTTCTATTGTCCACAATCTATTGTCTATTACTTCTATTGTCCACAATCTATTGTCTATTACTTCTAGTGTCCACAATCTGTTGTCTATTGCTTCTATTGTCCACAATCTATTGTCTATTGATTTTATTATCGACAATCTATTGTCTATTGCTTCTATTGTCCACAATCTATTGTCTATTACTTCTAGTGTCCACAATCTGTTGTCTATTGCTTCTAGTGTCCACAATCTATTGTCTATTACTTCTATTGTCCACAATCTATTGTCTATTACTTCTATTGTCCACAATCTATTGTCTATTACTTCTAGTGTCCATAATCTATTGTCTATTACTTCTATTGTCCACAATCTATTGTCTATTACTCTAGTGTCCATAATCTATTGTCTATTACTTCTATTGTCCACAATCTATTATCTATTACTTCTATTGTCCACAATCTATTATCTATTACTTCTAGTGTCAACAATCTATTATCTATTACTTCTATTGTCCACATTCTATTATCTATTACTTCTATTGTCCACAATCTATTATCTATTACTTCTAGTGTCCACAATCTATCGTCTATTACTTCTATTGTCCACAATCTATTTATTGTCTATTGATTCTATTATTGACAATCTATTGTCTATTATTTCTAGTGTCCACAATCTATTGTCTACTGGTTCTATTGTCCACAATCTGGCATGACCTGCCTCGCTAAGGGGATTTTCCCTAAAGTGTTTCTTGTGATTGTTTCTGAAGCTCTTCTGTTCCAGTTCCTTTGCCAAGTCCTCGTTTTTATATTTTGAACTTTGGGCAGTTCTTTATTGTAACATTTGTGAAGTTCTTAACTGACAGTTGTGTGAAGTTCTTAACTGACAGTTATGTGAAGTTCTTAACTGACAGTTGTGTGAAGTTCTTGATTGACATATTTGTGCTTTTCATGATAGGTACTTTTGTGCAGTTCTTGACTGACACCATTTTACCGTTCTTAATGGACACCACTGTACAGTTCTTAATGGACACAACTGTACAGTTCTTGATGGACACCTTTACGCAGTTCTTAATGGACACCACTGTACAGTTCTTGATGGACACCTTTACGCAGTTCTTAATGGACACCACTGTACAGTTCTTGATGGACACCTTTACGCAGTTCTTAATGGACACCACTGTACAGTTCTTGATGGACACCTTTACGCAGTTCTTAATGGACACCACTGTACAGTTCTTGATGGACACCTTTACGCAGTTCTTAATGGACACCACTGTACAGTTCTTAATGGACACCACTGTACAGTTCTTAATGGACACCACTGTACAGTTCTTGATGGACACCACTGTACAGTTCTTGATGGACACCACTGTACAGTTCTTGATGGACACCACTGTACAGTTCTTGATGGACACCACTGTACAGTTCTTGGTGGACACCATTACGCAGATATTGAGTTGCATAGTGTTCTGTACACGTGACACAACCAACAGAAACATAATTTTATCAGAAGAATGCAGGATCAAACAAATGCGTGTTCATGTGGATCATCTAAATAAGATTTGCATATCACTTGTTGAGTTGCACTGACCAACCAAAGAAGTAACACATTGGTTATTGGTTATGGAAGGCCCCGGTATCACTGCAAGCGAATTAAAATCCATAATTGCTCAACCGCCCGTGCCAGTGGAATCATCCGAATTATAACTCATCTTCCAAACAAAGAAAGGTAACTGTAGTCCCCATCATAGCAGTCTCAGCACACGCCAAAAGACATAAGGCGAAACCGCGCAGAAAGTGAACACAGCCAACTGTTCCCTGTCATACGATATCATCATTCATCGTACACAATTGAAGTATCGAAACATGATCAAAATGGATGAGACACACAGCTCACGGTGTGCACAGAGCACTTAACTCAGTAGCTCCTGCAACAAGCCGGACTTGGAACATGAGGAAACTGCAACAAGGAACACTTTGCAGACATAGCCTTCAATGGTTCCTGCCGCCTATCCATCACATTGCCCGGAAGATCACGTCCTCCTGAAAATGATGCTCGTCATAGTAAATGTATGGCGCTTGATGATGTTAGGACATCGTGTTTAACTCCACCTCCGAACATACACAACACAGTTAGTCGTCAGATTATCCCCGTTGCACACGAAACAACAAATCGCAAGATTAGCGCATGGTCGGTCTTGGGACACACGATGATCCATTATGATGACGTAGCACGCACAATATGTCTGCGCCCATGTGTTCATGATTACTCTAGTGAATGCAGTCTACAACGAACGAAACATGGTACAAACTTCCCAAAGACGCTGACTTGACTGACTTGACGGAGCCCACCACATTAATGCGTTGTAACTTGTAAATAACGTGCGTCAACCATCTCCATCAAATGGTCACTGAACAGCACTTAGTGTGACGTAAAACGCAGATCAACATTAGACGTTGGAAGGCGCATTCACAACACTTGAATTGTCAAAACGGAGCATTGCTGTGCGTGCAACGCCAATTCAATGGCGCAGATATAACAAGTAGAACATCATTTCGACTGGAATGCAGAAAATTGGAACGGAAACCCGAAGTTGATAAGAATCCAACGGAATTTCTGCAGCGATAGAGAGAACGTGACTCAATTCCGCCATTTTGGAAACCAAGTAACACATAACATGACCTAGACACTCTCCACGGAATGAAACATGAAGTTTGTGTAAACCTCTAGATGACCGCCCCCAGAGTCATCACTGTAAACCTCTAGATGACCGCCCCCAGAGTCATCACTGTAAACCTCTAGATGACCGCCCCCAGAGTCATCACTGTAAACCTCTAGATGACCGCCCCCAGAGCCATCACTGTAAACCTCTAGATGACCGCCCCCAGAGTCATCACTGTAAACCTCTAGATGACTGCCCCCAGAGCCATCACTGTAAACCTCTAGATGACCGCCCCCAGAGTCATCACTGTAAACATCTAGATGACCGCCCCCAGAGTCATCACTGTAAACCTCTAGATGACCGCCCCCAGAGCCATCACTGTAAGCTCTAGATGACCGCCCCCAGAGTCATCACTGTAAACATCTAGATGACCGCCCCCAGAGTCATCACTGTAAACATCTAGATGACCGCCCCCAGTCATCACTGTAAACCTCTAGATGACCGCCCCCAGAGCCATCACTGTAAACCTCTAGATGACCGCCCCCAGAGTCATCACTGTAAACATCTAGATGACCGCCCCCAGAGTCATCACTGTAAACCTCTAGATGACCGCCCCCAGAGTCATCACTGTAAACATCTAGATGACCGCCCCCAGAGTCATCACTGTAAACATCTAGATGACCGCCCCCAGAGTCATCACTGTAAACCTCTAGATGACCGCCCCCAGAGCCATCACTGTAAACCTCTAGATGACCGCCCCCAGAGTCATCACTGTAAACATCTAGATGACCGCCCCCAGAGTCATCACTGTAAACCTCTAGATGACCGCCCCCAGAGTCATCACTGTAAACCTCTAGATGACCTCCCTCAGAGTCATTACTGTAAACCTCTAGATGACCTCCCTCAGAGTCATTACTGTAAACCTCTTGATTTTAATGAAGAGAAAGACACCAATACCAATATAGAAGTGCCGACTCGTTCGCTCTATTTTTCATCTATTATTGTCTTACGCTGGTTCCACTGACTCTATTTTTGGCATCTTTACGTAGACACTATTTTCTCCATTTATCCTCATCATCAGCTTCACAGCGGCACGGTACATGTACTCTTATCTATATCCAGATGGAACCGTTTCCACTATTTTTGTTGAAACGATCATACCAAATGCGATTCTTGGGCCATGTTAAAAGACACAACAGCCTACTGAAAGTAATCCTGGAGGGGAAAATACAAGGTAAAAGGGGCAGAGGCAGACCAAGATTAACATGGACGAGTAACATCAAAAGATGGACAAATCAACCTATGACAACCTGCACCATCAAAGCAAGAGATAGAGCAGAATGGCGCTCCATGGTAGCCAACCTTCGTTGCGGAGACGGCACTCAATGATGATGATGATGATCATACCAACTTTCATGGAAGCCCTCGCAAATGCCTCGATGTGCATCCACCGTGTGCCGTTTCGCAGAAAGATTCCTTCATAGTCAGGAACGAGAGAATAGAACTAATGAGTAGTAGTCTTGTATATTTTCAACAACGAAATATCATAATTATAATCATCAAGTACCGGGCCTGCTGGCGTAGGTTATCATGTCTCTCCACAATTTTCGATCTCGACAGTTATTTATCTTTTCTGTTGTTGACTTTCTGCCAAGCCATTCTCTTAAGCTGTCTGGTATCTTTTCTCTTTGCTTTCCTCTATCTCTTTGTTCCTCATTTTTTTCAGTTGTTACAATATATTCCAGCTGTTCTCTTCTCATTACATGGTCAAAAATGATGATTGTTTCTTCCTAATATTGAAAATTAGCTCTCTTTTTGCTTTGGCCTCTTTCAGAACGTTTTCATTACTCTTCTTAGCTGGCCATGGTATTCTCAACATTTTTCTGTAAAACCACATTTCTACAGACTCCAGTGATTTTCTTGTTTGTTGTCTTATTGTCCATGATACACACCCATATGTTAAGACTGACTCTACATAACATTTAAGAACTCTTTTTCTTGTTTCTATTGTCAAAAATGGTTTGCATAGTATCTTCCTCATTTTTTTTGAAAGCTGCTTTTGCCTGAGCAATTCTGCATCTCACCTCTTTTGTACATCTTCCTTCGGAGGTTAATAAAGTTCCCAAATAACGAAATATAGAAGTTAATTAAAGGTAGAACAAGCCGCGCTTCAATAACCGGATAACGCTGGTTCGAATGACACGAAGTTTATCATGTCAATCAGAACTGAACATTCTACAAACAGGAAATGTTGACGAAATGTTAAGAATTGTCTCGTCGGCTGAAACTAATGTTTATCGTGATGATTATCTTAACTGATGTCAAAGTTTGATGATAATGAATCTCTCTCAGCCGTGACAGCAGTTTTTATGATAATGATTATCTCTATATCTGCGAAAAGTTTATAATAAAAATTAATCTCTCCACAGCTACGAACAGTTTATGAAGATATCTCTCTCCACAGCTTTGAACAGTTTATGAAGATATCTCTCTCCACAGCTTTGAACAGTTGATGATGGCTCTCTCCACAGCTACGAACAGTTTATGAAGATATCTCTCTCCACAGCTACGAACAGTTTATGAAGATATCTCTCTCCACAGCTTTGAACAGTTGATGATGATGGTTCTCTCCACAGCTGTGAACAGTTTATGTTGATTGTTCTCTCCACAGCTGTGAACAGTTTATGTTGATGGTTCTATCCACAGCTATGAACAATTTATGATGATGGTTCTCTCCACAGCTACGAACAGTTTATGTTGATGGTTCTCTCCACAGCTACGAACAGTTTATGTTGATGGTTCTCTCCACAGCTGCGAACAGTTTATGATGATGGCTTTTTATAGCTGCGAACAGTTTATGATGATGGTTCTCTCCACAGCTGCGAACAGTTTATGATGATGGTTCTCTTCACAGCTGCGAATAGTATATGATGATGGCTCTCTCTACAGCTGCGAATAGTTTATAATGATGGCTCTCTCCACGGCTACGAACAATTTATGATAATGGCTCTCTACACAGCAGCGAATAGTTTAGAATGATGGCTCTCTCCACAGCTGCAAATAGTTTATAATGATGGCTCTCTCCACAGCTGCGAACAGTTTATGATGATGGCTCTCTCCGCCGCTGCGAATAGTTTATGATGATGGCTCTCTCAACAGCAAAGAACAATTTATTATGATGGCTCTCTACACAGCTGCGAATAGTTTATGATGATGGCTCTCTTCACAGCTGCGAACAGTTTATGATGATGGTTCTCTTTACAGCTGCGAATAGTTTATGATGATGGCTCTCTGCACAGCTTTAAGCTTCAAAGTTACTAAGCCTGGGAGCTCCTGTCCCCCGCAGCGTGAGAGTCTCTGCTACCACAAACTGCTGTCACAAAAACAGCAATCTCCCCAACAGCTGACACTAATGCACAGGTTTATGAACACATAAAGGAGTAAAATTCAAACAAATTAAAGCAAAGACACACTTTCTTATAGTGACAGAAACTAAAACTCCGACAGAACAAGAGGTGAATCGTCTCTGTGAGGGTTTCATTAATGATTGGTTGTAGCGCTAATAGATGCGGCAGCCTGCAGGAATCGATGAGATGTGCAATTTGTGTTTTCAAAGATTGGGGAGTAAAAACTGCGTCACGATAAATGGTTGTTCACATCAAGTTCTACAGACAATAGAACAAAAGATCTGATTACTTCAGTTTGCATATATATAAAACTATCACGCAAGTGATTTCTTATTATTATATATATATAAAACTATCACGCAAGTGATTTCTTATTATTATAATATATATAAACAGGACAGTTCCAATGTATAAAACAAAGAGTCAGACAAGGATGCGTTCTATCGTCGAATTTGTTCTCACTTGAAAGCAAATTATTGTGAGATCAATAGTAGACAAATTTTAGATTTGAAATCAACGGTCACAACATAAACAATCTGCATAAGCCGATGACACAGTCCTAATATTAAAGACGGATTATGAGAAAGGATAGACAAAATAGAGAAAGAAAACAGCAAGAAAATCTCAGCCTGAATAGTAAGAACACGGAAGTAATTGTAATATCGAAGAAATAACATATTATCGCCATCATGCAATATAAAAGAACCGCGATAGCTCAGTGGTTAGTGAACTGGACTACAAAAGACAGAGGGTCAGGTTTGATTATGATCGACGGCTTCCGGTTCACCCAGTCTTAAATAGGTACCGGTTTTTTTTCTGGGAAATTAAAGCGTCATGGGCTGCATCACCCCAAAATTCAGGCCGAAGGTCTGTAAAAGCTATGGTCACTAACAGCTTATTCCTTATATGGCACTTGGTGTAATGGGGCTCTACAAACCTGAAACAAGTGCAGAATGTCAAACACAGATTGTTTATAAATTCGTTTTGCAGTGACCATGTTTTGGCCATGTAATGAGAAGAGAACAACTTGAATATATTGTAACAACTGAAAAATTGAGGGACGAAGAGATAGAGGGAAGCAAAGAGAAAAAAATAACAGACAGCTTAAGAGAATGGCTTGACAGAAGGTCAACAACAGAAATGATAAATAGCTGCCGAGATCGAAAGTTGTGGAGAGACATGATCACCTACGCCACTAGGCCTGGTACTTGATGATGATGATGTGCAGTGAATTGAAAAATATTTATGAAATTACGTCACCGATTGCTAAAACTTACGTCATGATGTTCTATGTCCATAATCAAATCTGCAGCATTAAAAAAAACTTTGAAGAAATACAATAAGCTGTTGTTATATTCACTGTTTCATTGCTGAAAGGAACTGACGTTAAACATTGAAAACAGCGGTATCTTTGGTTCTTTAATTGTGGCAAATATACTGAAGAAATAATTCGATAATTTGTGCTGATATTTAGAGACTGACATGACTCCCCAGTGCGGCTAGGAATTTGATTGACAAGTTTCGTGCTACGGGTAATGTGGTAGATGCATACCGATCTGGAAGGCCTTCAACTTCAGAAGACACAGTGTTTGATATCTAGACCAGAATTACAATGAGCCTTAATAAATCTTTAAGGTGGTTGTCTCAACAGGTAAATTAACCAATGAGTACCGTCCACAAAGTTCTGAAGACTTAGCCTCACTTTCGTCCTTACAGATTAACTGAATCGTCTCAACTCCATGGCAGAGATCGCCAATCCCGATTGAACTGTTGCATGTGGTTTCAGAAACTTATTTCTGAACAAGTAGATGAAGTCCTTGGCGTGACTTTCTTCACTGATGAGGCATGGTTTTATCTCTCCGATTACGTCAACAGTTAGAACAAATCATGTGTGGAGAGGAGAAAACCCTCATGAATTACAAGTGCCGCTTCACGATCACAAAATCGGAGTTTGGTGCGCTATAAGTCGTAGGCGTATATTTGGGCCAATATTCTTCAAAGCAACAATCAACTCAGAATGTTACCGTAATTTAATCAATGAACCATTCATAGACCACCTTACAGAGCGGGAAATTAAAGAAGCCTGGTTTCTGCAGGATGGGACAACTGCGCACACAGCAGCATCACTTACTTATTTAGAAAGCATGTTTGAAAATCACATTATTTCACGTGAAATATGTTCCTTCACCAGACCTAACTCCGGATGACTACTATCTGTGGAGTGCACTGAAAGCAAGAAGTTGATGTAAATAATCCGCAAGCAGTTAATGACCTGAAGGCAGGAATCCTTACCTAGATCCACAAATATCACCGGTCATTATACCGAAAGCTTTAAAAAAATATGAAGAGGCGAGTCAACAAATGTCTTGAGGCCCATGGTGGACATTTTGAACACCGGCTGTAGACACAAATTCATCGCGTGAACAGCCACTTTACCCAATACAAGCCAGCCAAGAGCAGTAGTGTCTAGATGAATAATAACAATTTACGTTACAATTTCCAGTAATTTCACAAAATATTTTCACTGCACAGCCACTTTATAAACACACCGTACTTGGACACAATAATAACAGACGAAAGATGCACGACAGAATTAAAAAGTAGAATAGCTCAGGTCAATGTAGCATTTCAGAGTATGAAAAACGTCTTATGCAAGAAGTCTATCTTAGTAGAAGTGTGAAGAAGAGTTCAGCGGTGCTATATAGAGCCAGTTCTGACCTATGAAAGTGAATCGTGACAGTAGACAGGCAAGTAAAAAGACGATTAGAGGCCACAGAGATGGGATTTCTCAGAAGATCGCTGAGAGTTCACTGGATAGTCAACAAGGAAATATCAACAAGGAAATATCAACAAGGAAATATCAACAAGGAAATATCAACAAGGAATATCAACAAGGAAATTCTCAAAGAGGCCAACACAAAAAGGAAGCTCCTAAGAAACATCAGAAAGAAACAATCACTATTTTTCGGGCACATCATGAAAAGTGGCAAGTTGGAATACTTGGTTACAACTGGAAAAATACAGGGAAAGAGAGATCGCGGACGACAAAGACAGGTGATACTAGATATGGAAATAAATATATGCGGAGGAGTCAAAAAGAAAACGTAAACATTTATTACAAACACTACACAAATTCGAGGTATGAATACTATTGCTTCTTCATTTAAAATATAACCCACTTCATGTTAACATGTTGACCATCGCTTCATTAGTGCTGTCGATTTGAGAGAACAACATTTATTTAACTACACAGCCATGCATACACCGCCATTTTCACCGTGTCGTCAGTAGAATATTTCTTGACATCAAGAGCCTTCTTAAAGGGTTCAGAGATAAGACTCGGCGAGAGGTCAGGTCAATAAGGTGGATGTGAAAGAATCTCAGTGAGAGGTCAGGTCAATAAGATGGACGTGAATGAAACTCAGTGAGAGGTTAGTTCAATAAGATGGATGTGAAAGAAACTCGGTGAGAGGTCAGGTCAATAAGATGGATGTGAAAGAAACTCGTTGAGAGGTCTGGTCAATAAGATGGATGTGAAAGAAACTCGGTGAGAGGTCAGGTCAATAAGATGGATGTGAAAGAAACTCGGTGAGAGGTCAGTCAATAAGATGGATGTGAAAGAAACTCGGTGGGAGGTCAGGTCAATAAGATGGATGTGAAAGAAACTCGGTGAGAGGTCAGGTCAATAAGATGGATGTGAAAGAAACTCGGTGAGAGGTCAAATCAATAGATGGATGTGGAAAGAAACTCGGTGAGGTCAGGTCATAAGATGGATGTGAAAGAAACTCGGTGAGAGGTTAGTTCAATAAGATGGATGTGAAAGAAACTCGGTGAGAGGTTAGGTCAATAATATGGATGTGGAAGAAACTCAGTGAGAGGTTAGGTCAATAAGATGGACGTGAATGAAACTAGGTGAGAGGGTAGTTCAATAAGATGGACGTGAATGAAACTCGGTGAGAGGTCAGGTCAATAAGATGGATGTGAAAGAAACTCAGTGAGAGGTTAGGTCAATAAGATGGATGTGAAAGAAACTCGTGAGAGGTTAGGTCAATAAGATGGACGTGAAAAATCTCAGTGAGAGGTTAGATCAATAAGATGGACGTGAAAGAAACTCAGGTGAGAGGTCAAGTCAATAAGATGGACGTGAAAGAAACTCAGTGAGAGGTTCGGTCAATAAGGATGTGAAAGAAACTCGGTGAGAGGTTAGGTCAATAAGATGGATGTGAAAGAAACTCGGTGAGAGGTTAGGTCAATAAGATGGACGTGAAAGAAACTCAGTGAGAGGTTAGGTCAATAAGATGGATTGAAAGAATCTCAGTGAGAGGTTAGGTCAATAAGATGGATGTGAAAGAAACTCGGTGAGAGGTTAGGTCAATAAGATGGACGTGAAAGAAACTCGGTGAGAGGTCAGGTCAATAAGATGGATGTGAAAGAACTCGGTGAGAGGTTAGGTCAATAAGATGGACGTGAAAGAAACTCATGAGAGGTCAGGTCAATAAGATGGATGTGAAAGAAACTCAGTGAGAGGTCAGGTCAATAAGATGGATGTGAAAGATACTCAGTGAGAGGTCAGGTCAATAAGATGGATGTGAAAGAAACTCAGTGAGAGGTTCGGTCAATAAGATGGACGTGAAGAAACTCAGTGAGAGGTAAAGTCAATAAGATGGATGTGAAAGAATCTCAGTGAGAGGTTAGGTCAATAAGATGGATGTGAAAGAAACTCGGTGAGAGGTTAGGTCAATAAGATGGACGTGAAAGAAACTCAGTGAGAGGTTAGGTCAATAAGATGGATGTGAAAGAAACTCAGTGAGAGGTTAGGTTCAATAAGATGGACGTGAAAGAATCTCAGTGAGATGTGACGTCAATAAGATCTTCTTCTTTTTTCTTTCCTCATGTGCCTTTCACCGTCGAGGGGAGATATAATTTGCTGTCTTTTGCTCTTCTGTTCGCCTCTGCTGCTGTTATGTTTCCTAGTGCTTCTAATATTTCATCGACCCATCTTTTTCGTGGCCGACCCTTGGGTCTGGTGTTCTCACAACGTTTATTGAAGACTTGTTGTGTTGTGTTGTGTTCTTTCTGCCTTGTCACGTGCCAAACCGTTTTATCTGTTGTTTCCTTACATATTCTATGGCGGGACTATTCCTAGCTTTTTTCTCAGTTCTTCATTTCTCTGATCTTATCTCTCAGACTGTTTTCCTGTCATTCGTCTAACACATTTCATCTCTGTAGAGGTTATTTTTTCTTATTGTTCTTGCATCTAGGGTCAGGTCTGGTAGCACAACGTTGGGATGAAGATAGTATTGTATAGTGCTCGTTTTGCCTCAGAGTTATTTCCTTGTTGGACAATAGTGGTGATAACTGTCCAATGATTTGATAGCTTTGTGCATCTTGATTCTATCTCTTCCGTTTTGAGAATTATCGCGTTTGTCATTAGACTTCCTAGGTCTTTGAATTCTCTACTTGTTTTAGTTGTCTGCCTTCTATAGTTATGTTGATGTTCTGTTTATTTTTGGCGACATTCATGCCAATAAGATGGATCTGAAATAAACTCGGAATTCAGACAGTAGGTCTTTTTGACCAGCATGTGTTAATGTGTGCTGCCGCACGTTGCCATGTTGTAAAAGCACGCCAGAAATAAGAAACATATTGTAATGGTTCTGAAGTAGGTCACAATACAGCCCACGGTTGCACTTTTGATCTGGGCGTTTTATATTCCAGAATTCGTCGTCAGTAACTTTGTGTTGCAGAGTAATCTCTGTCAGCATCATACTGCGCAGCAGCGGCGTATCCTCGAGAAGATCTTTCATTTCGGGGCATGGCAGCCTGGTATGCACTTAGTGGAGATTTCTTAAACCTCACTGATGGAATTACGTGTTGAACCATGGCTGACACTATTTCAGTCAACTTACTGATGATGTTACGTGTTGAACCATGGCTGACACTTTTTCAGTCAAACTACTGAAGGTATTACGTGTTTGAACCATGGATGACACTATTTCAGTCACTTACTGATGATGTTACTGTTGAGCCATGACTAACTGACACTATTTCAGTCAAATTACTGAAGGTATTACGTGTTGAACCATGGATGACACTATTTCAATCAACTTACTAATGATGTTACGTGTAAAGCCATGACTAACTGACACTATGTCAGTCAACTTACTGAAGATGTTACGTGTTGAATCATGGCTGAAACTATTTCAGTCAATTACTGAAGGTATTACGTGTTGAACCATGGCTGACACTATTTCAATCAACTTACTAATGATGTTACGTGTTGAATCATGGCTAACCGACTCTATTTCAGTCAACTTACTGAAGATGTTACGTGTTGAATCATGTCTAACTTACACTATTTCAGTCAACTTACTGAAGATGTTTACGTGTTGAATCATGTCTAACTTACACTATTTTAGTCAACTTACTGATGGTGTTACGTGTTGAATCATGGCTAACCGACTCTATTTCCAGTCAACTTACTGAAGATGTTTACGTGTTGAATTCATGTCTAACTTACACTATTTCAGTAAACTTACTGAAGATGTATGTGTTGAACCATGGCTAACGTACACTATTTCAGTCACTTACTGAAGATGTTACGCATTGAATCATGGCTAACCGACTCTATTTCAGTCAACTTACTGAAGATGTTACGTGTTGAATCATGGCTAACCGACTCTATTTCAGTCATTTACTGAAGATGTTACGTGTTGAATCATGGCTAACTGACACTATTTTCAGTCAATTTACTGAAGATGTTTACGCGTTGGAATCAGGGCTAACCGACACTATTTCAGGACACTTACTGAAGATATTACGCATTGAATCATGGCTAACCGACACTATTTCCGTCAACTTACTGAAGATGTTACGTGTTGAATCATGGCTAACCGACTCTATTTCAGTCACCTTACTGAGATGTTACGTGTTGAATCATGGCTATCTGACACTATTTCAGTCACCTCACTGAAGATGTTACGTGTTGAATCATGGCTAACTGACACTATTTCAGTCCCTTACTGAAGATGTTACGTGTTGAATCATGACTAACTGACACTATTTCAGTCAATTTACTGAAGATGTTACGTGTTCAACATGGCTACGTACACTATTTCAGTCAACTTACTGAAGATGTTACTGTTTGAATCATGACTGACACTATTTCAGTCACCTTACTGAAGATGTTACGTGTTGAACCATGGCTGACACTATTTCAGTCACCTTACTGAAGATGTTACGTGTTGAATCATGACTAACTGACACTATTTCAGTCAACTTACTGAGATGTTACGTGTTGAATCATGACTAACTGACACCATTTTTTTTTCAGTCACTTACTGAAGATGTTACGTGTTGAATCATGACTAACGTACACTATTTCAGTCAACTTACTGAAGATGTTACGCGTTGAAATGGCTGGCTAACTGACACTACTTCGATTTCAGTCACCTTACTGTAAGATGTTTACGTGTTGAATCATGACTGACACTATTTCATCCAACTTACTGAAGATGTGTTATCAATTCCATGGCGGCGTAACTACACTATTTCAGTCAACTAACTGAAGATGTTACGTGTTCAACCATGGCTAACGTATACTATTTCAGTCAACTTGCTGAAGATGTTATACATGGTTCAACCATGGCTAACGTACACTATCTTGTCAGTCAACTTACCTGATGAAGATGTTAACGTGTTCAACCATTGGCTACACGTATACTATTTCAGTCAACTTACTGAAGAGGTTATCTTGTTCAACCCTGCTAACTGACAACTATTTCAGTCATGTTACTGAACATGTTACGTGTTCAACCATGGCTAACCGACACTATCTCAGCCACCTCATTGAAGATGTTACGTGTTCAACACGTACCTAAATGACACTATCTCAGCCACCTTACAGAAGATGTTACGTGTTCAAACGTACCTAAATGACACTATCTCAGATACCTCACTATATTGTCACCGGATGTAGATGTCTCCAGGGACTGCTTCAAACACAATGTGTCAAAGGGCCCAAATATTACAGGATAGATACTGATTGATTGATTGATTGATTGAAATCTTCTTCTTTCGACCAATTGACTTAACTCTCGACAAATAACGTAACTGCTGACACGAGTCTGGAAACTATTGGACTCTCGCCCTGCTAAATACCTTCTGGCCAACTATTTTCTCCAGCAGCTTGCCCGCAGTATATCTGCATTGTGATGATTCTGTAGGCACTGAGTCTGAGAATGGTCCTTGTTTGGCTTCGGTGCGGTAGTAAGTACTGTGTAGCCACTCCTCCTTATCTGGCCACTCCGAATACTGGCATTAAACTCATTGGCCATGTTGTCAAGTCGTCATCAGCTAAATCGCCTATGTCATCTACCGAACACCATCTGGACCAGGAGCAGTGTGGTCCTCACGTTGCCCGTCCTCACGTGTCGCCTTGAACAGAAACGCGTATTCCCATCCACACTCGGAGGTTATAGATATAACCAAGAGACATGGCTCATGCGGCAGTATTTGCCTATGACGTCTTCGAAGGCTTCCACAGACGAGAGAGACTGTGCTGCTGCTATAGATCTGGAGGATGCATACAACAGGGTACCATTTGAATATCTCATGCATTGCTTCTCAACTGGCGGTGAAACCCTTCCTCATAAGATGGATCGCCGCGGCACTGTTTCAGAGGAGGTGATACTCAGATGTGGAAGTTGTCTTCCGAGCCAACATCCATTTGTCCTGGGCTGCCACAAGGCTCACCATTGTCACCATTTCTATTTAATATGTACACAATAACGATCACGGCCCAACAGCTGGATGGGAGGGGAAGAACTATGACGTTTGCTGATGATATTCTGGTATATCGACAGGGAGGAGACAGACGGGGAATCGCCTCCACAATGCAAGACGAACTCGATCGCATTTCTTCCTGGTGTGGGGTTTCAGGTGCCTTGGTTAATCCTAATAAGGCATCAGTTTCATGGTTCTCCTTAACAATCATATCGTTAATACGACCACACCGGTAGTACGAATGGGAGCTGATGAGGTGACCAGGGACAAGTTGATGACATACCTCGAGTTAATTTGATCGCAGCCTGTGTTTTCGGGACCACGTTGACCATGTGATAACAAAATCCCACAAAGGATTAGCCGCCTTGAAGGTCATGGCAGCTGCCAACATCTAGCAGAGGCTACTTACTCTTCTGTTCCAGGGATTAGTCCTCGCACCAATCGAGTATGCCCTGGCCATTCTTACTGTCAGTACGACTCAAATTGATAGCTGGAGAAAATACAAATGAAGCCATGCGCAATTATCCTGGGATGTACGAGGGACATCTCCTGTGTGGCAATGAGGTATCTTCTTGACTTTCCAACCATGGATGACAGAATCAAGATCTGGAGAGCACGAGCATACCTGAAGATTAGTAAGATACAGAGCATCCATTGCACCCACGTGCTCAACACAGAGAAAGGTACCAGGCGAAAAAGAGGCAAATCATGGGTGGGGCGAGCAGAAGATGTCATCAAACAGGTCTGTGGGCTTACCAATATCAGCGTTGGTGAGGAGTGATACCGGTGCCTACGTCATTCAAGGGACTTTCTCATGTATTGTCCACACTCGACAGGAAAAGTAGGGAACAGAACCCAGTCGTGTTAATGCTGAGGTCAACGGTCTCATCTGCGATAACACCGGTGAGAAAGATGCAGTCATCTATACAGACGGATCTGTAAGA
>JAVIAB010000156.1:27560533-27668033 GCA_032433765.1 Megaustenia siamemsis
GAAAGGGAAGGCAACTGTCCCTGGTAATACTGCCTGAAACCGGATGCGTCGATCAAAAACATGCAGATGTCGCTGCATGCGTAATAACAATACAACGTATCAACGCCCATCTAACGCCCCGGGCGTACAATCAAGAGATTGAGTCGTTGGGATAATGTAACGGCAGAAAAAGAAGGA
This sequence comes from Megaustenia siamemsis, assembly GCA_032433765.1. Classification (NCBI taxonomy): domain Eukaryota; kingdom Metazoa; phylum Mollusca; class Gastropoda; order Stylommatophora; family Ariophantidae; genus Megaustenia; species Megaustenia siamemsis. The sequence goes on from JAVIAB010000156.1 coordinate 27,560,711, forward strand.
GATTGAAATGAAGGAAGAAAATGCCCAGATGGAGTAGAAAAGAGAATAGAGGTAGAAGAAGAAGAAGATGAAGAAGAAGATGAAGAAGAAGAAGTGATGATAAGCGTATTTTCAGTTCTGAGTGTATAAAATGTCCAATCTTTGTTTTGAGACCCAGCGAAATCGATGGTAAAGCACAACTTACAGGAACGTCATGAGAACACATTTTAAGGCGTTAGGGGCGGAGCTCAACGCCGATAAAACAAACGCAATAACTAATAATTTTGTGAGTATTATTTGAAAGATCGTAATAAGAGAAACGTACTAGAAAAATACATTTCCTAACGTTACATACCTGCAGAATTTGATCGTTTTTTTTCCTCTTCGTGGCTCTAAACTGAAGATACCGCCTAGACAGGATTACACACATCTCTACAGCTCAGGTTAAACTAAAACCAACTGAAAAGAGGCGCTGACAAGTAAAAGAAGATAAACAGTTTAGATGGCTCATCGTATATCCCTAGACCGGCCGTCCGCTAATCTTACGATCTGTTGTTTGATGTGCGACGGGGATAATCTGACGACTAACTGTGTTTTATATGTTTCGGATTTGGAGTCAAAACGATGTCTTAACATCATCAAGCGCTATACATTTTTTAAAAAAATATGACGATCATCATTTTCAGGAGGACGTGAACTTCCGGTCAGTATGGTGGATAGGTGGCAAGAACCATTGAAGGCTATGTATGAAGGTGTCCTTATTGCAGTTTCCTCATATTCCAAGTCCGGCTTGTTGCAGGAGCTACTGCTACTGAGTTAAGTGCTCTGTACACACCGTGAGCTGTGTGTCTCATCCGTTTTGATCGTGTTTCGATATTTCGATTGTTTACGATGAGTGATGATATCGTATGACAGGGAATAGTTGACTGTGTTCACTTTCTGTGCGGTTTCGCCTTATGTCTTTTGGCGTTTGCTGAGACTGCTATGATCGTGACTACAGCTACCTTTCTTTTTTCGGGAGATGAGATAGTAATTCGGATGATTTCACTGGCACGGGCGGTTGAGCAATTATGGATTTTAATTCGTTTGCAGTGATACCGGGGCCTTCCATAACCAGAAACAAAGAACCAAACAGTTTCCTCCACACTTTGATAGGCGTATGATGAACATTATGATATTGTGTTAGCGATCGTATTTTATATGACCAACAGCAAACGTTGGATGTTGTCGATATCACACTAGGCAGTCCTTATTTCCTTACCCAAAAAAATCAACTATCTGGTACCTGTACCAATTTTTAGTAGCTGGATGAACTCTAGAGCTTTATCGGTCCAAAAAAATATTCACAGACACGAGGAATTGGTCATGTGCCCTTTGTTCAGGGAAGAGGGAAGATGCACTAATCACTCAGTCACAGAGACTCCTATGACGCAGAAGAAGACAAAAGTAGACCTGAAGCAACAACATAAAGGGATTGATGGATTTCAGCTTCTTAAAATCACAGACAACAACGAGAGCGACGAAAAGTTAAAGGAGAATAGTTTCATCCCTTGGCCGCGCCTCAGTGGCTCAACACGCCACAGGACAAGTGAGGTATCTCAGCGTCTCGACACGCCATAGTACAATTGAGGTATCTCAGCGTCTCAACACGCCATAGTACAATTGAGGTATCTCAGCGTCTCGACACGCCACAGGACAAGTGAGGTATCTCAGCGTCTCGACACGCCACAGGACAAGTGAGGTATCTCAGCGTCTCGACACGCCACAGGACAAGTGAGGTACCTCAGCGTCTCGACACGCCACAGGACAGGTGAAGTATCTCAGCGTCTCGACACGCCACAGAACAGGTGAAGTATCTCAGCGTCTCGACACGCCATAGTACAATTGAGGTATCTCAGCGTCTCGACACGCCATAGTACAATTGAGGTATCTCAGCGTCTCGACACGCCACAGGACAAGTGAGGTATCTCAGCGTCTTGACACGCCATAGTACAATTGAGGTATCTCAGCGTCCCGACACGCCACAGGACAGGTGAAGTATCTCAGCGTCGCAACACGCCATAGTACAATTGAGGTATCTCAGCGTCTCGACACGCCACAGGACAAGTGAGGTATCTCAGCGTCTCGACACGCCACAGGACAAGTGAGGTATCTCAGCGTCTCGACACGACACAGGACAGGTGAGGTATCTCAGCGTCTCGAAACGCCATAGGACAGGTGAGGTGTCTCAGCGTCTCGACACGCCACAGGACAGGTGAGGTATCTCAGCGTCTCGACACGCAACAGGTGAGGTATCTCAGCGTCTCGACACGCAACAGGACAAGTGAGTATCTCAGCGTCTCGACACGACCCACAATTGAGGTATCTCAGCGTCTCGACACGCAACAGCAGGTGAGGTATCTCAGCGTCTCGACACGACCACAAGTGAGGTATCTCAGCGTCTCGACACGCCACAGGTGAGGTAGACGATATTTGATCTACAGACAATAAGAACAGCAGCAGAATTAAACATCCTGGACGTTTTCATGACGTCACATGATAAAACATCCGCCAGGTCAAAAATAGACGAAAGTGCAAACTAAATATACAATGGTATCAAGTAGCTAAACCAGTATAGAGACGAGACTGACTACGACGTAACATTTCGGCAAAAGCCTTCGTCAGTTACACTATAACAAATATAATGAAATACAAAGACAACTGGTCTGAAATCATAAAATGACCGAAGATGAAAACGTTTACTGCTTTAGTTGCATAATACCATTGTATGTTTATTTGACATGTTCTCTGCAGCCCTAATTGCCGCCCCGCACACTATTCATATATTTTATATTTGTCTTTATCTCCAAAAATAGACAAACATAATTCATAATTAGTTCTTTTTTTTCTACATTGTCAGCTTTTGCAAAACGTTATGCATATGTTAATTATATAATTATTTAACAGGTGTTACTGTAATATCTTCGACAATCGCTGTATATAGACTCTCTTATTCTATTCGTATTTGCGTATTTGCCTTTCAGCGTCGAGGGGAGTTATAGCTTTCAGGCTTTTTACTCGTGTTTGACCTGTACTGTTAAGTTTCACGGTGAATCTAACATTCCATCAATGAATCTTTTCGTGGTCGACCCTTGGGCCTGGTGATCACTTAACGTTTATTAATGTCTCACTGTTTTGTCTTTTGGTCTTTCTGTTTTTTCAAGTCGGCCAAATCATTTTGTCTGTTTCTTTATGTATTCAGTGACGGGAATTATTCCTACTTTTGTTCTCAGTTCTTCACTTCTGATCTTACATCTATTCTATGAAATGAAAACAATATATATAACAAATATATATATATATATATATATATATATATATATATATATATATATATATATATATATGCATAGGTTATGCAAGGCCCCGGTATCACTGCAAACGAATTAAAATCGATAATTGCTCAACCGCCCGTGCCAGTGGAATCATCCCAATTAATATCTCATCTCTCAAACAAAGAAAGGTAGCTGTAGTCCCCATCATAGCACACGCCAAAAAACATAAGGCTAAACTGCACAGAAAGTGAACACAGTCAAATGTTCCTTGTCATACGATATCGTCATTCATCTTTTTATTTTTTTCCTCATCTGCCTTTCAGCACACAATAAGATATTATGAGCCAAATGACTAAGATATTACTAAGAATCATCATGCGAAGAGTGCGAATCAAAATCCGTCCAGAAATTAGCGATGAACAGTGTGGTTTTGTAAGATGCAAAATACGAACAATGCCATATACACCATAAGGTCTTTAGTAGAAAGAGCCATAGAGGTGAAAGCAGATCTATACCTATGTTTCATAGCTTATACCAAAGCATTTGAACTGGAAACCAATTGGCAATGTTTCAACAAATAAAACAGGGTGAAAGGCACGGTTGTGTGCTGTCGCCATATTTGTTTAATATTTATAGTGAGGTTATTTTAAGATCCATAAGGGGCATGCCTGGAATAACAATCGGAGGTCATAATATAAATAATCTAAGGTATGCTGATGATACAGTCTTAATGGCTAAGAGTGAAAATGAGTTACAAGAAATGTTAGACATAGAGGGGAGGAAAGCAAAAATAAAGTACTAAGCCTTAATAGCAAAAAGACAGAGGTAATATTAGCAACAGAGAAAATTACATCACCGCAATGTACAATGAAGACATCCTCAACGAGTGCCGTCTCAGCATCGAAGGCTAGCTACCATTCCGCTCTGTCTCTTGCTTGATGGTGCAGGTTGTCATAGGCTAACTTGTCCATCTTTTGATGTTACTCGTCCATGTTAGTCTTGGTCTATCTCTGCCTCTTTTACCTTGTATTTTCCCCTCCAAGATTACTTTTAGTAGGCTGTTGTGTCTTTTAACATGGCCAAAAAATCACTTTTGTCTTGTTTGAATTGTGCTTAGTAGTTCTATTTTTATTTTTAGTTGTTTTAAGACTTCATCGTTTGTTTTCTTTTCCTTCCATCCAATTCTACCTATCCTTCTATATATCCACATTTCAAAGGTTTCAATTCTCTGTTCTGTTCTCTTGTCTAATGTCCATGTTTCTGCACCATATAGGAATATTGAGAAGGTGTAACATTTTGCTATTCTTAGTTTTAGCCCTGATGTTATTTGTTTTGATGTTTGTATGTTCTTCATGACATTAAAATTACTTTTTGCCATTCCTATTCTTTTGTTTATTCAGTTGTACATTTTCCATCACTGGTTATAGCATGTCCAAGGTAGTTGTAGTTCTGAACTGTCTCCAGATCTATTCCTTCAATTTTATATCCACGTATAGGTTTTGAGTATTTTATTTGCTTATGATCATAGGTTAGTTTACTATTTTTGATATTCATATCTAATCCATATTTTTTGCTTGTCTGTTTACTTCATTAAGTAATTGCTGTAGATCTTTAGGATTTTCTGCTAGTAGTATAGTATCATCGGCATATCTTAGGTTGTTGATTATATTTCCATTAATGTTTAGGCCTGATATCTCTGTGGTGTTTTAAAGATTTGTTCAGCGTATAGAATGAACGGTGATAGGATGCATGACAATATAGACACGGGGAACAATATTAAAACAGGTGAATGAATTTTAATATACTCATACTTGGAAACAATGTTAACCTCAGATGGTAGATACACAACAGAGGTGAGATGCAGAATGGTTCAGGAAAAAGCAGCTTTCCAACAAAATGAGGAAGATACTAAGCAATCCATTTTTGACAATAGAAACAAGAAAAAGAGTTCTTAAATGTTATGTAGAGTCAGTATTAACATATGGATGTGAATCATCGATAATAGGACAACAGACAAGAAAACCACTGGAGACTGTAGAAATGTGGTTTTACAGAAGAATGTTGACAGCTAAGTAGAGAAATGAAAACGTTCTGAAAGAGGCCAAAGCAAAAAGAGAGCTAATTTCCATTATTAGGAAGAAACAATAATTATTTATTTGCCATGTAATGAGAAGAGAACAGCTGGAATATATTGTGACAACTGGGAAAATTGAGGGACTATAAATATTAAACAAATCTGGTTTGTCACACAACCTTGTCTAACACCCTGTTTTATTTGTTGAAACATTCCCAATTGGTTTCCAGTTCTTATGGCCACTGTTTGTTGCCAGTACATGTTCTTTATTATTCTTAGATCTTTGCTGTCTATGTTAATGCTCTCTAAAATTTTGATTATTTCTTGGTGCTTTACTTTGTCAAGTGCCTTGGTATAATCTATGAAACATAGGTATAGATCTGTTTTCACATCTATGCTTCTTTCTACTAAAGATCTTATGATATATATGCATTGATCGTTACTTTACCTCCAACAAAACCACACTGTTCATCACTAATTTCTAGACTGATTTTGTTTCGCACTCTTCGCACGATGATTCTCAGTAATATCTTAGTTTTATGACTCATAAGGCTTATTGTGCGATGATCATTGCATTCAATCGCACCCGATTTCTTTGGTAGAGCTAGGTATATTGATTGAGCATGTCGTCTGGTATATATTCGCTGTTGTAGATATCATTCAATATTTTTGTTATATTTAAAATTATATAGACCTAGCAAATGTTAACTTTGCTGGATGGGTAATATTATATAGACCTAGAAAATATTAAACTTTGTCGAGTTGGTAATATTATCATCATCATATGCCATACTGGTTGGCGTAGGCGATCATGTCCCTCCACAATCTTCTATCTACAGTGCATCGTAGCAGTTCTGTTGTTGACTGTTTTCCATGCCATGACACCAGCTATTCAGTATTTTCTCTCTTTGTCGCCCGCGATCTCTCTTTCCTTTTATTTTGCCAGTTGTAACCAAGTATTCCAACTTTCCTCTTCTCATGATGTGCCCGAAAAATGTTGATTGCTTCTTTCTGATGTTTTTTAAGAGCTCCCTTTTTGTGTTGGCCTCTTTGAGGACTTCCGAATTTATCTTTTTAGATGTCCAGGGAACTTTTAACATTCTTCTGAGAAATCCCATCTCTGTGGCCTCTAATCGTTTTTTCATTTTTTGTCTATTGTCCTTGATTCGCTTCCATAGGTCAGAATTGGTTCTATATAGCATCGATGAACTCTCTTTCTCATTTATATTGAAATAGATTTCTTGCATAAGATATTTTTAATTTTCTGAAATGCTATTTTGGGCTCAGCTATTCTGCTTTTTATTTATGTGGTCCATCTACCGTCTGAAGTTATTATTGTGACCAAGTATTTCAGATGTTGGACCTGTTTCAAATTTGTCCTGTTTATTTTTAAGCTGCATGATGGTGATGATTGTTTCTTCGATATGACAATTACTTCTGTTTTCTTGCTATTCATACTGAGACCTTTCTTGTTGCTTTCTTTTACTATTATGTCTATCATTTCTTGTAGTTCATTCTCTGTCTCTGCTATTAAGACTGTGTCATCCGCATATCGCAAATTATTTATGTTGTAACCGTTGACTTCAATTCCTTTTTTTTATCTACTAATGATCTCATAATATGTTCGCTGTAAAGTGAAAACAAATTCGGCGAAAAACCAGAACACAGCCTTGTCTGAGTTCCTTGTTTTATATATTGGAATTGTCCTGTTTGGTTGTTAATTCGTATAGCTGCTGTTTGTTGCCAGTACATGTTTTTTTATGATTCGCAGATCCTTGCCATCAATGTTTAATTTCTCCAGCATATTGATTATTTCTACATGCTATACCTTGTGCCCTTTCTCGAAACGTGCGTATGAACAGCCCTTTCACGAAACGTGATTTCATGAACGTTATGAAAAGGTATCCACTTTGTATTGTATCTTTCACTTTTCTTCCTTGTTTCATAAGTCTTCTTCGTCTATCTTGTATATTTCAGATCTCAACCGACACTTCCAACCTCTATCGACCTTCATGTTGACCGTTAATCTTTGTATTCTATATCTTTCGTGCCATTCCACGAACAAACGAAACGAGCGTTCATTGATGAACATATGACAGCTGATAACATCGTCACAAAACAGCTTCATGATTTTATTTGATTGGCAGCCTTTTATTATACTTGTAAACTAATACATGTCGGTCTATCAATTCAGTTCATCGTTCTATTTACACTCCATTCATTCTCTGCTACATCCATCCTCTTCTATCTTATTATTTTCTATTCTGACTCAGCTTTAACCTATGTGAGACCATTCCCCATTGAACGGCCTCTCCTTACTCTAACTATTCCTTGAAAACTAATTCATGTGCGACCGTTCCCCATCGAACGGCCTCTCCTTACTCTAACTACTTCTATTGCCGGCTCTATTGTCACTATTCTTCCATTTCCTAAATGCCTATTGCTGAATTCATCTGTTCATCTCCACTACCGATCCATCCTGTCCTCTGGTTCCTCCTCTACTTGGTTATGCTTGGTGTTCCATCTCGGCTGCTCTCTTCTCTTAGGTTCTCCGAATGCCCATCCGCTTTCTATCTTCGTTGTCCATCTGTACTCCAAAACTACCAATCTCTAACTGACCATCTTCGTTGTCTCCTCACAACCGTCTATCTATCCCTACGTCATAAGTTTTAGTTTTCCTCATTTCTCCTTCTGTGTACATTTGTGCCTAACTGTTCAACTTCCCCATCTCCTGGTGTGCAATTCTCCGGCCATACATCTAGCTATACATTCCCCGCCATATATATACTCAACTATACATTTCCTTCTATTATGCAATCAGCTATACGTTCCGTGCTAAAACCTTGTCAAATGCTTTTGTGTAGTCTATAAAGCACATATATATATATATCTTTCTTTACCTCTATAGATCTTTCTATCAATGTTCTTTAGATGTATATTGCATTATTAGCGTCCTTTCCTTCTACAAATCCACATTGTTCTTCACTTATTTCTGGTTTTATTTTGTTCCTTACACGTCAGTAGTAGTAGTGGCTGTGAACCCATCCTAAAAGTGCACGCACATGCACCGAAAGACAATAGATTTGGCACTGAAACCGCACGAAACATGCACCAAAACCCGTGCCAAAGTCCGATAATGGCTTATTATCTCGGTGGTCGTGATCGGTAATCGGCTTATCTCGGTGGTGTGCGTTGGTGCGTGACGATCGGCGCGTCGTGGTGTGCGTTGGTGCGTGGCGGCTTATCTCGTGGTGAGTGATCGGCTTATCGCGTCGCTAGCTCGCCGGTTATCTCGGGGGTTCTAAAATCGGGCGACAGCGGTTCTAAAACTTGTGGCGGGTCGTCGCCGGCTATCTCGCGGGTCGGATGGCGGGTCGTTGCCATCGTGCGGGTGGGGAAAGGTGCCTTTATTGGTTATCATCATCATGTGCCTCAACACTATCAGCATGTGCCTCAACACTATCATCATGTGCACCCTCATATAGCGATTTTTTTTCTCTCTTCTCTCTCTCTCTCTCTCTCTCTATTGCATATCCAAGCTAACTCAAGTCAAATAAAAATCACCATCACCAAGCCACACAAATTGACACATCATCATGTGCCACCCTCAACACCATCCTTTCATGTCCTATCATCATCATGTGCCACCCTCATCAACCTTCATATCCCATCATGATCTTGTGCCCCCCTCAACACTATCATCATGTGCCACCCTCAACACCATCCTTTCATGTCCTATCATCATCATGTGCCACCCTCAACATCAACCTTCATATCCCATCATGATCTTGTGCCCCCCACATGTCCTATCATCATCATCATCATCATCATCATCACCAAGACACACAAAGTGACACATCATCATCATGTGCCACCCTCAACATCAACCTTCATATCTCATCATCATCATGTGCCACCCTCAACATCATCATCATGTGCCACCCTCATCATCACCCTTCATATCATCAAGCCACACAAAGTATCATCTCATCTCTCTCTCTCTCTCACACATTCATGGTAAACCAAAACAAAATTCGTTCTATATTTCTCACAGCTTTATTATTATTACAACAAATATACGACACATATATATATATATTACTGCCCGGTTGTTGATAATTTTAAGCGTCTGGGTTTCCTCCCTCCTGTTTTGGTGGTACTGTTTGTTAAATGTCTATCAAACACGGGTACATAGGAAGTTTCATTAGCCTTCAAAACACAACCGCCCTCCATTTTGACAAAACCTTGATCAAAGCTGGAATAGGTAATTGGTGACTCTGCTGAAACACCCGCGGCATTCATATTGGGTGCCGGATCTGTCGTCTGATTAACAAGAGCGAGGTTCCCTTGATTAACAAAGGGGGGCGTGTAGTCGATGAGATTCGTGTTAACAAGAGATGGTATGTAGTTTTGGTGGTTAACGACAGGCGGCGTGTAGTTGATCTGATTAACGAGAGGTGGCGTGTAGTTGATCTGGTTAACGAGAGGTGGCGTGTAGCTGATCTGGTTAACAACAGGCGGTGTGTAGTTGAGGTTAGCATAAGCGGTTAAAATTTCCTCTCGCATCTCGACTAACGTGATAAATTCCTCTCTCGATAGTGTTATCCCAGTTCTGGTAGGAAACTTCAAAAAACTATCACCGCTATATGTCCTTATATTTATCAATGGTCTGTTACGAAAAACACAAACCGAGACTGCCTTAACGCCATCTTTAGACAATGGAACTACAGTCTCATTTCCACGTGACATTAATATACGCTGATCACTAACATCAAACGAAATTGGCGTATTCAAGCTACACGACTCCATATTCAAAGAAAAACAAACCACCTGGCAACAGACGTTGGTTATGTGTGTGCGTGTACACTGCTCGACTGGGGGGTTTTTATACCCGTTTATCGGGTCGAGGACCGTCTATTTATAGCAGCTAACGCAATACGTTATCAGGCGTGGTAATCAGTCGTGTTGCGACATGTTCAGTGACCTCTGGAACTGACCCAATAGGGGGGTGATGTGTGGGGAAATATGATGCGTGTAACAATTCGGTCTCAGGTAATGCGGCTTGAGACTAGGAAACTCCTCCTCCTCCTCCCCCTGTCGTGTTTATATAGGTTGTGGATTTTAAAAATAGGTGTTAGTTGAAGAGGGGGAAACCTCGCGCGCTGACCTAAAATCACTCGTTGTTATTTTCGTCGGGGGCGTAATCACTACAGTTAGTAGCACTTGTGAGGATGGATCCCCGATGGAATCATCCCCTCACAGCTCTGATAGCCGGTCCTACCGGGTGTGGGAAAACGGTATTTGTGCAAAAGTTTATACAGAACCTTCACGAGCTAGCTGTCCCCGTACCGGAGGAAGTTATATGGTGTTATGGGGAATGGCAGCCGATATACGAGACTATGGGGTCAGTGAGATTTATCGAGGGTCTACCAGACGTCGATAAATTGGAAGGTGGTAAGAAGAGAAGACTGATCGTCATCGATGACTTGATGTCTGAGACGGACGAGCGGGTAACAAAATTATTCACCAAAGGTAGTCATCACAGAGATATTAGTGTGATGTACATTGTTCAAAATCTTTTCGGAAAAAATAAAGAACATCGAACCATAAGTCTCAATACGCACTATTTAGTCCTTTTCAAGAACCCGAGAGACGGGAGTCAAATTATGAATCTGGGTAAACAAATGTACCCGGGTCAGGTGGGGTACCTCCAAGATAGTTTTAAGGACGCGACAGCGACTCCTCACGGTTATTTGCTGGTCGATCTTCGTCAGGACACACCTGATAATCTTAGGTTGAGAACAAAAATATTCCCGGGGGAGAGACAAATCGTCTACGTGCCAAAGTAGAGAATCATGTGTGATGAAGCACTTAGACGGCACGGTGAAATGTTGAAATGTATGCGCGCCGCCTCGCCGAGCGGTTTAAGAGCCATATTAAAAACAGCCTCTCCCAAACTCATTAACTTTTTGTGCGAGTGTTGTCATAACATATTAAAAGGTAATGTTAGACTCACTCAGCGACAGAAGTGCGAGCTACGTCGACACAAGAACAAGTTGAGACTTCTCACTAAAAAGAAACCGAGTCTTAAGCGGCGGAAAGAGATTCTACAAACCGGTGGGTTTATAGGTGCTTTGCTCCGTCCTATATTAAGTATTCTCGGTGGAGTACTAGGTGCGTAACAATGGCCAAAAAAATGATTTTGGTGGATCCTCGATTCCTCGAGGGTCTTAAACAGACTACTACCACGTCCTATAGCCCACCCGAGGCGATCGGTGACAACTTGAGAGATTTAGATGATGAAATGCAACGTATCCTATTCCGCGATGATTTAGCACCCGCCGATAAGGCCAGAGTGTACCAACGTGCCCTGCATCAATATTTAACTAGATTGGAGCAGTATAAACGACGCTCATTGGGCTCGGTCGATCTCATTCAACACAACACGGCAACAGAAAAAACACCTTCCCCACCAACACCATCGTTCGAGCTATCACCAGAGCAGACCAAGACACCACCACCACCACCACCAGCGGAAACCCCAAAGGTAGGTAATGAAACCACTCCGCCCGTAGCCACGTATAAACTGAGACCTAAAAAAAGAAAGAGCGGAATCCCAACACCAAAATGGGAACGGTGGAGAAAATATTGAGACGTCGTTACTTTGACCCTAGTCGACCAGGGGCGTATAGTGGTGCAACGGCCCTGCAACGTAACACCAAACTGGGACTCGCAAAGATCAAACAATGGCTGAGTCATCAGGATACCTATACCCTTCATAAACCAATTCGTCGCAGATTTGAAAGGCGTCCCATTATAACGAGTGGCCCCCAACAGCAATATCAGGCAGACCTAATCGATTTGAGACATTTGAAAAAACACAACGATGGATATTCCTATTTGGTTTCTTGCGTGGACGTTTTCAGTAAATTCGCGTGGTCTGTACCGATACGAACCAAAACGGGGTAATCCTTAGTGGAAGCCGTCGGTAAGATATTTCTTGATGGGAAACCCGCGAGTTTTCAAACCGATAAGGGGTCCGAGTTTCTGAACAGAACATTTCAGAAATTCCTCGCTGACAACAACGTTCACTTTTTCACTACGCAGAACGAAGATATTAAGGCCGCCGTGGTGGAACGCTTTAATAGGACTCTGAAACAACGGATGTGGCGATATTTCACGAAATCCAATAAATTGTCTTATGTCCGAGTCCTCCCGCCCTACTTCGAAGTTATAACCATTCGTATCACAGAAGTATAAAAATGGCACCGGTCGACGTCAACGCAGACAATCAAGAACAGGTATGGAACACGTTGTATAATAGCAAACGCAACTTTAAATTTGAAAGACCCTTGTACAAGCCCGGTGATCGAGTTAGACTGGTCCTGGGCAGAGCCAATTTTAAAAAGGGTTATGCCCCGGCTTGGACGGAGGAACTGTTTTCCATCAGTCGAGTAAATGAAACAAACCCCGTTACATATGTGTTGAAAGACGATAAGGGCGATGAGATAGAGGGGTCATTCTACACACCGGAAATTCAAAAAGTTGGAGACAAACACGAGTACAGAATCGAGAGTATCATAACCGAGCGTCGCACATCCTTTGGGCGAAAGGAGTGTTTAGTCAAATGGTTTGGGTACGATTCCTCATTTAACACTTGGATACCGTCCAAGGACATTGTCAGATACAAAAACTAGAGATGCGAGAAGAAGAAGTGGTAAATTTTGGTGGAGAACCCGATTTGCGAGCCGTAAACTCGGGAGTCGGGAGAGACGGCGAACCACGCTGGTGGGGGTCGATGTTTGGGAACTATCCCCCTACTTAGAACTTGTCTTTATTTGTCAAGTGGTAGTTATATATACAGTTGTAGCGGTCTCGCTGTTCAATCTGACCACCGAAAACCAGACGCGAAGGAGGGAAAACTGTGGATAGCCCTACTGAGCAGCTGTTTGGGTTACATGCTACCGAATCCAAACTTGGAGAGGCGACGGCGAAACGAGTAAAAAAAAATGAGTTTTTATGTCACCCTGCCCAGCAATGCATCTATGGAACTTTTTAAGGATAATAACCCAGGCCACTTTTTCGTTAAACTTCCTCAGACCATTGACATTTCGACGCAGTATGAGATCGCACTGGTGGAGATACAGTTTCCGCTAAATTATTTCAATGTAATAGAGAGTGATGTCTGGATTCGCTACGAATCTCTCGATAACGACGATATTTGCGAGTTATACACGAAACCCGATGCGTTCATCGGCGCGTTGAACGCGTCGATCGTAAAAGCGGAGGATGAGTCGTACAGGGGAGAGAAAGGGAAAAAAATGAGATTCATTTACGCAAAAGAGGTGAATAAAGCCAACTTGAAACTTTACGAGAAAGGAGTCAGTGTTACCATAAGCGGCACTTTGAAAAACATGTTAGCCTTCCCCACGACCACAATATCAGACACGGCTCCCGATATCTTCAGCGTGGGTGTAATGGACTTGGAAAGTGTTGCGAAGAATGTCTACGTCTACTGCGATCTCGTTTCCCCAAGACCGGTCGGGGATGTGATGGTGCCTCTCCTCAGGAGCGTGCCTGTTCTCAATAGAAATCACACCTCGGTGTTTCAGATCTACGATAAGCCTCACTACGTCCCCCTGAGTCGATTTTCCTTCGATACCGTCGAGATCCTTTTAGCCAACGAACACGGAAAAACCATTCCATTCACCAGCGGGACGTCGGTGCTAACGGTACACTTTCGAGTCAAGAAGCATCTCGAGCTGGTATAATGGTGAAACACACTCCCCTTCATAGAGATGTTGAGTTATACGAAGACTTTTACTGTTGTCAGGCGGGCGATGGGATGCCCGTGTTTATAGGAGGTCGAAGTCAGAGCGGTCGAGGAATCGGTAGTTTCTTTGGTGGAATCGGGAGGGCTATTTTACCCTGGTTAAAAACCGGCGGTAAGGCCTTGCTCAGAGAAGGCTTGGGGACAGGTCTGCAGGTCGCACAGGACGCATTGGCCGGGAAAAATGTCGGTGAAGCTTTCAAAGAACGAGCTAAGGAGGCCGGTCAGCGGTTGCTACACGGGGCCGTAGACCACCTGCGTGATAACAACCAATCAGGAAGTGGTTTACGTCAAAGCAGAAAGCGACTTATGAAGCTACCTCCACCAGGAGAACCCGTTACGAAGAGGATAAAACCGACAGCTGGACGGTTCCCCCTTCATTCGGTGCAAAACAGAGGGAAGAAGACGAGGGTGGCAAAGGATATTTTCGACTAATAATGTCCCTCATTCACCCCAAATCGTGCGAATGTCTTCACTCTGGTTTGGATTTATTTAGCGTTCCACCCACACAGACATCTCTAGACTCTGGCCAGTTTATTGAAATTCGTCCGATCGCAGCTTTGTCGCATAGCGCACCGATAGAGTTTTTCATTTCTGGAAACAGCGAGGAGTATCTAGATCTTTTCAACACGTTTTTACATCTGCGGGTCAAGATCACCCTCCCGAATGGTGATAGTGTACCAGTCGATGCTGAGGTAGGACCGGTCAACAATTATCTTCACAGTCTATTTTCACAAGTCGACGTATCGCTAAACGACACGTTGGTTACACCGTCGGAGAATACCTATCCTTTTAGAGCGGTGTTTGAGGCCACGCTAAATTACGGAGAGGATGCGAAAACGGGATACTTGACGGCCGCTCTGTTCTACAAAGACACAGCTGGCCACCATGACGATTTGAAAGAAAATGAGGGTTTTAAAACACGGCGCGATTTGATTTCGGGTAGTAAAGAGGTTGAAATGATGGGTCGTTTGCACTCTGATGTCTTTGTGCAGGATCGTTACATGTTAAACAGAGTCGATGTAAAGATAAAACTCACCCCCTCGAAGGATGTGTTCAGCCTCGCGGCTCACGATAGCTCTGTGGGTTATAAGAGTGTTATCACCTACGCCGCGCTCGTGGTCAGGAAAGCTAAGCTAAACCCCGCGATTTCTCTGGCCCACGAAAAGGCTCTCTTAAGCGGGAATGCGCGGTACCCGATCAAGAGGGTTACCATCAAGACATTTTCCATCGCTAGTGGATGCTTTCCCACAGTCAAGACAATTTATTTTTGTCTCAAACACCGTCCCGTATAGTGATAGGTCTGATTACGGCCAGTGCTTTTAATGGTGTTTACACAGCTAACCCGTTCAATTTTCAACACTTTGGTCTGATTTATATGAACCTGACGGTCGACGGGAAATGTATCTCGGGAAAGCCTCTAACTATGGACTTTGAACGAAATCAATACGCGAGAGCTTTCTTCGGCACAAATCTGGCCATGGGTCTGATTGGTAAAGACGCTGGAATAACGTTGATTATAGAGAATTCAAGGACGGATACTGCCTATTTGGTTTTGACCTCTCGTCCAGCCTACTGGACGGCTCCCATTTTGAGCTAGCCACAAGCGGACCCTTGTCGATAGAACTCAAGTTTGCCGCTCCCACCACTACTCCCCTACAAGTTATCGTCTACGCCGAGTTGGACTCGGTGCTCGAGGTGTCCAAGACAAGGCAGATTCTAACAGACTTCGCCGTTTGAGAGAGAGAAAGAAGAAGTAGAATATGAACACGAGGGAGATTTACAATCTTTTGATGTCGGATATTTTCGTTCGACGTTGTTCCCTTGTTAGTGTCATTCCACGAAACCACTTACCGCCCAGCATCGACCCAACGGCGACCGCGGCCTTTGTCATAAACACGGACCCTGTCCACGAACCCAGAGAGCATTGCGTGGCCCTATTTTACAACGGACTCGGCGAATGTGAGTATTTCGATTCCTACGGTTTGCCTCCCAGACACGTGGATATTTTAAACTTTATAGAGCAAAACTCACACGTTCCATTCGTCTACAACCCGCGGGTGTTGCAAGATTTGTTTAGCAACACGTGCGGTCTATATTGTGTTTATTATATACTTCTTAAGTGTCGTGGCGCAAAACTTAACAGAATTCTCATGCCTTTTTCATCGAGACAGCACGTAAACGACCGTATCATTTATCGTTTGCTCACCCCGTGGATACTTCGGCTTCGAGGGGCCCGTCCAGACGCTTAAAATTATCAACAACCGGGCAGTATATATATATATATATATATATATATATATATATATATATATATATATATATATATATATATGTCGTATATTTGTTGTAATAATAATAAAGCTGTGAGAAATATAGAACGAATTTTGTTTTGGTTTACCATGAATGTGTGTGAGAGAGAGAGAGAGATGAGATGATACTTTGTGTGGCTTGATGATATGAAGGGTGATGATGAGGGTGGCACATGATGATGATGTTGAGGGTGGCACATGATGATGATGAGATATGAAGGTTGATGTTGAGGGTGGCACATGATGATGATGTGTCACTTTGTGTATCTTGGTGATGATGATGATGATGATGATGATGATGATGATGATGATGATGATAGGACATGAGGGGGGCACAAGATCATGATGGGATATGAAGGTTGATGTTGAGGGTGGCACATGATGATGATAGGACATGAAAGGATGGTGTTGAGGGTGGCACATGATGATAGTGTTGAGGGGGGCACAAGATCATGATGGGATATGAAGGTTGATGAGGGTGGCACATGATGATGATAGGACATGAAAGGATGGTGTTGAGGGTGGCACATGATGATGTGTCAATTTGTGTGGCTTGGTGATGGTGATTTTTATTTGACTTGAGTTAGCTTGGATATGCAATAGAGAGAGAGAGAGAGAAGAGAGAAAAAAAAATCGCTATATGAGGGTGCACATGATGATAGTGTTGAGGCACATGCTGATAGTGTTGAGGCACATGATGATGATAACCAATAAAGGCACCTTTCCCCACCCGCACGATGGCAACGACCCGCCATCCGACCCGCGAGATAGCCGGCGACGACCCGCCACAAGTTTTAGAACCGCTGTCGCCCGATTTTAGAACCCCCGAGATAACCGGCGAGCTAGCGACGCGATAAGCCGATCACTCACCACGAGATAAGCCGCCACGCACCAACGCACACCACGACGCGCCGATCGTCACGCACCAACGCACACCACCGAGATAAGCCGATTACCGATCACGACCACCGAGATAATAAGCCGATTATCGGACTTTGGCACGGGTTTTGGTGCATGTTTCGTGCGGTTTCGGTGCCAAATCTATTGTCTTTCGGTGCATGTGCGTGCACTTTTAGATTGGGTTCACAGCCACATATACTACTCACGTCTCATGATTAATCTTAGTAATATTTTAGTCATATGGCTCATGAGACTAACAGTGCGATGGTCTTCACAGTCAGTGGCTCCTGACTTCTTCGGTATGGCTACAAAGATAAATTTTAGTAGATCTTCGGGTATGTGTCCTGTGTTATATATGTCATTGAGTAGTTTTTTTAAAGACTTGTACTCCCATCTCTCCTAATGCATTTATCTCTTCTATTGTTATATTGTCGGGACCTGGATCCTTGCCACTTTTCATTTGTTGAACTGTGTCTTCCACTTCACTCTGCATAATTGGTGGTCCTGTGTCTTTGTTTGAATTGTTTAACTCTGGTCTTTCATCATCATAGAGTTGACTGATATATTCTGTCCATCTTTCCATTGTCTTCTCCTGTCCCATTATATTTCATTCCTTTGATTTCACTCATCCTGAAACTTCGACTTTTTTTCCCTGTTAATTCTGATTAATCCTGTTAAACTGATTGTGCATAAATTTTGAGTCTCTCTTTTGTTGTTTTTCGATTTCTTCACATTTCTGTTTTAACCATCCTTCCTTTGCTTCTCTGCAGTTGTTAATATAATTTGGTAATATAATAGACCTAACAATTATTAAACTTTGTCGGGTTGGTAATATCATAGACCTTGCAATTATTAAACTTTGTCGGTTTAGTAATATTATAGACCTAACAAATATTAAACTTTCTCGGGTTGGTAATATTACAGACCTAGCAATGATTAAACTTTGTCGGGTTGGTAATATTATAGACCTAACAAATATTAAACTTTGTCGGGTTGGTAATATTATAGACCTAACAAATATTAAACTTTGTCGGGTTGGTAATATCATAGACCTTGCATTATTAAACTTTGTCGGTTTGGTAATATTATAGACCTAGCAATGATTAAACTTTGTCGGGTTGGTAATATTATAGACCTAGCAATGATTAAACTTTGTCGGGTTGGTAATATTATAGACCTAACAAATATTAAACTTTGTCGGGTTGGTAATATTATAGACCTAACAAATATTAAACTTTGTCGGGTTGGTAATATTATCATCATCATCATCATCATGTGCCATACCGGTTGGCGTAGGCAATCATGTCCTTCCACAATCTTCTATCTACAGTGCATCGTATCAATTCTGTTGTTGTCTGTTTTCCATGCCATGACACCAAGCTATCCAGTATTTTCTCTCTTTGTCGTCCGCAATCTCTCTTTCCTTTTATTTTGCCAGTTGTAACCAAGTATTCCAACTTTCCTCTTCTCATGATGTGCCCAAAAAATGTTGATTGCTTCTTTCTGATGTTTTTTAGGAGTTCGCTTTTTGTGTTGGCCTCTTTGAGAGTTTGGTAATATTATAGACCAAGAAAGCATTTAACTTTGTAGGGTTGGTAATGTTATAAACCAAGAAAGTATTTAACTTTGTAGGGTTGGTAATGTTATAGACCAAGCAAGTATTTAACTTTGTAGGGTTGGTAATGTTATAGACCAAGAAAGTATTTAACTTTGTAGGGTTGGTAATATTATAGACCAAGAAAGTATTTAACTTTGTAGGGTTGGTAATATTATAGACCAAGAAAGTATTTAACTTTGTAGGGTTGGTAATATTATAGACCAAGAAAGTATTTAACTTTGTAGGGTTGATAATATTATAGACCAAGAAAGTATTTAACTTTGTAGGGTTGGTAATATTATAGACCAAGAAAGTATTTAACTTTGTAGGGTTGGTAATATTATAGACCAAGAAAGTATTTAACTTTGTAGGGTTGGTAATGTTATAGACCAAGAAAGTATTTAACTTTGTAGGGTTGGTAATGTTATAGACCAAGAAAGTATTTAACTTTGTAGGGTTGGTAATGTTATAGACCAAGAAAGTATTTAACTTTGTAGGGTTGGTAATATTATAGACCAAGAAAGTATTTAACTTTGTAGGGTTGGTAATATTATAGACCAAGAAAGTATTTAACTTTGTAGGGTTGGTAATATTATAGACCAAGAAAGTATTTAACTTTGTAGGGTTGGTAATATTATCAACATTATTTTGAAAAAATAAAATGATGAAAGTGCACATCATTGTCTAACTACAATGTCTGACTGGTCAATTCATGGAATAGTAAATAATCTAAGTTAATTTCGCTTAAACTTGTATAAATATTGAGCCCCATAAACCAAACGTGTATTATGTGTCATGCAACATATTTTATTTTCGACATAGTGTCAAAATTGTATGGGATGTCGCAAACATTATAACAAATAACGTTAAATATACATCATGTTAATCATCATCATCACCAAGTACCGTGCCTGCTGGCGTAGGTGATCATGTCTCTCCATAACTTTCGATCTCGACAGTTATTTATCATTTCCGTTGCTGACCTTCTGTCAAGCCATTCTCCAAGGCCGTCTGGTATCTTTTCTCTTCTATGCTTCCCTCTATCTCTTCATCCCTCAATTTTCCTAGTTATTAAAATAGATTCCAGCAGTTCCCTTCTCAATGTATGGCCAAAAATGATGATTGTTTCTTCCTAATATTGGAAATCAGTTGTCTTTTCATGTTAATAATATTAACATATAGTTTTAACAATATGTCATGTCGCTAACATTGCCACATAAACAAGTTAAATAAACGTTTTGTTGGGTAACACTGCCACATAAACAAGTTAAATAAACGTTTTGTTGGGTAACACTGCCACATAAACAAGTTAAATAAACGTTTTGTTGGGTAACACTGCCACATAAACAAGTTAAATAAACGTTTTGTTGGGTAACATTGTCGACATAAATGTATGCTACGTTGATAATATTCACAATCAAATGTTATATATATGCCATGTTGTTAATATTAACAACAAAATGTTATATATATAAGCCATGCTGTTAATATTAACAACAAAATGTTATATATATAAGCCATGTTGTTAATATTAACAACAAAATGTAAAATATATAAGCCATGCTGTTAACATTAACAACAAAATGTTATATATATATAAGCCATGTTGTTAATATTAACAACAAAATGTTATATATATAAGCCATGTTGTTAATATTAACAACAAAATGTTATATATATAAGCCATGTTGTTAATATTAACAACAAAATGTTATATATATATGCCATGTTGTTAATATTAACAACAAAATGTTATATATATATAAGCTATGTTGTTAATATTAACAACAAAATGTTATATATACAAGCCATGTTGTTAATATTAACAACAAAATGTTATATATATAAACCATGTTGTAAATAATATTAACAACAAAATGTTATATATATAAGCCATGTTGTTAATATTAACAACAAAATGTTATATATATATGAGCCATGTTGTTAATATTAACAACAAAATGTTATATATATATGAGCCATGTTGTTAATATTAACAACAAAATGTTATATACATATAAGCCATGTTGTTAATATTAACAACAAAAAGCTGAAAATATAATATGCTATTAATAATATCGACATGTCTATGACGAATTATTCTAACCAATGACGCAAATACGTCGGCTTGCCGGAAACTAGCGACATATTGCGACCTACCGTAAATTAGCGATATATTAAATCTAGGACCACTTAACTTCTTTTTAAGGGCTGTCGATAGAAAGGGGCAGTCGTCGGTAAACACTGAAGAAGAATATTAACAACAAAAAGTTAAATATTTTCCCTGTCGTTAATGGCATCGACATAAAGTTAAATATTTACCCTGTCGTTAATCGCATCGACCTAACGTCGAAAATATACCCTGTTGTTAATGGCATCGACATAAAGTTAAATCGATGCCCTGTCGTTAATCGCATCGACCTAACGTCGAAAATATACCCTGTTGTTAATGGCAATGACATAAAGTTAAATAGTCGCATGTCGTTAATGGCATCGACATAAAGTTAAATAGTCGCATGTCGTTAATGGCATCGACATAAAATAAATATATGTCATGTCGTTAATGGCATCGACATAAAGTTAAATATATGTCATGTCGTTAATTATTGATATAACGTTAAAAATGTATGCTAATATCGTTAATGGTATCGAAGTGACAATACATTTATGTCATACAAAATATAATAAACATAAGGATTAATATATTCGTCTATTCTCGCCATCTTTACCCTCCAGTGGAGCATAGGCCGTCAAGAAGAGCCCCCCTGACCTTATTGTCTCTTCAACTCATTTTAAGCTCTCATTTATTTTTGCTTTCTCTGTTTAAGGTTTCAGGCGATTTCAATAAATGCGCTTCTGCTAATATTATCGGCATAACAAATGTTAAACTCTGCAGGGTTGTTACAATTGTTGAAATGACAAATGTTAAACTTTGCAGGGTTGTTACAATTGTTGAAATGACAAATGTTAAACTTTGCAGGGTTGTTACAATTGTTGAAATGACAAATGTTAAACTTTGCAGGGTTGTTACAATTGTTGAAATGACAAATGTTAAACTTTGCAGGGTTGTTACAATTGTTGAAATGACAAATATTAAACCTTGCAGAGTTGATACAATTGTTAAAATGATAAACGTTAAACTTTGCAGAGTTGATAAAATTGTTGAAATGACAAACGTTGACGATGACGTCATGGGACGCACCAAAATGGCAGCTTATTTATTTTCGAGCTATGGACTAAGCAATGTTTACATTGAACAACACGATATATGTTATTGCAGCGAGTTGGCAGATTTTTGAAAATGTTTTCAAGGGTTTGAACATAAATGTTTGTTCACAGTTCGTTAACCTTCGCTGTAAATAAAGTCGTTAATTCGATGGCTTCGTTTCAGACGTTTGTGACTTTGGTAGCTAAGGACCTAACTTGTGCAAACGGATGGCATTGGCAAGGATCATTTTGAATCTATGAAGTGGGCTCATTTTGTGTTTAACTCAAAAGCATATGTGCTTTTTAACCAAGATCTTTTTTTTTTTGGGGGGGGGGGGGCGGCAAGGGGGGGGACTCAATGAAGATATCCCCGATGGAAGAATAAATTGTACTATTAGTCCCATAAATGATTCGCTTCCAGAGGTTTATGATGTAAACAAAGCAGTTTTGTCATTGCAAGTGAATAATGTCCACACCTATAATTGGTCAGGATTGTGTAGCAGCAGCAGCTTTATAGCGAACACAGAAAACATCACAGGATTGTGCTGTTCTGAAACAGCAATGCCATGCTACCCTAGAATTGCCTTTAATGGGATTACTGTGACCACAAACCACTCTCCATGTGTGTGCCACATATTTACACCCCAGAAAGAAATACTGAATATAACAACATCATGTGCCGTCTGTGATATTAATGACCACAGACCAGAAGCCTCCAGTATGATTGATACAACTGTTGCACCAAGCATTTCATCAGCAGAGCCATATCTATGGAATGTTAAACTGACATTGTTCTTGAATGATGTCCAAGTGAATGTGACATCAGAATCGTGTGGCGGCAGCTACAAGAAGGGAGCGGAGAACATCAAGTTCTGCTGCTATAAAGGAGACTTGCCTTGCTATCACAGAATTTAAATGGGATCAATGCCTTAAATGGGATCAATGTAGTTGAAAACTTCTCCTCTTGTATACACTACACATTCACATCTAAGAGTGAATCTGTGAAGGTCACAAAATCATATTCTCTCTGTGGTTTTACTAACTACAGGTCATGTGGCTTCTGTTGGATTGGAAATGATAACTTACCACCACTGTGTGTCTATATGTTTGGAATTGGAGCCATCAATGATGGAATAACATCATCAAGTGCTATGACGATCATCATTTTCGGGAGGACGTGAACTCCCATGGTATATGGTGGATAGGCGGCAGGAACCATTGAAGGCTATGTCTGAAAAGTGTTCCTTCTTGCAGTTTCCTCATATTCCAAGTCCGGCTTGTTGCAGGAGCTACTGAGTTAAGTGCTCTGTACACACCGTGAGCTGTGTGTCTCATCCGTTTTGATCCTGCTTCGATATCCCGCTTGTTTACGATGAATGATGATATCGTATGACAGGGAACAGTTGGCTGTGTTCACTTTCTGCGCGGTTTCGTCGTATGTCTTTTGGCGTGTGCTGGGACTGCTACGATGGGGACTACAGTTACCTTTCTTTGTTTGGGAGATGAGTTAGTAATTCGGATGATTCCACTGGCACGGGCGGTTGAGCAATTATGGATTTTAATTCGTTTGCTGTGATACCGAGGCCTTCACTAACCAATAACTAATAACCAATAACGTTAAACTTTGCAGGGTTGATGAAATTGTTGAAATAGCCAATTTTAAACTTTGCAGGGTTGATAAAATTGTTGAAATGGCAAACGTTAAACTTTGCAGGGTTGATAAAATTGTTGAAATGACAAACGTTAAACTTTGCAGGGTTGATAAATTTGTTGAAATGACAAACGTTAAACTTTGCAGGGTTGTTACAATTGTTGAAATGACAAATGTTAAACTTTGCAGGGTTGTTACAATTGTTGAAATGACAAATATTAAACCTTGCAGAGTTGATACAATTGTTGAAGTGATAAACGTTAAACTTTGCAGAGTTGATAAAATTGTTGAAATGACAAACGTTAAACTTTGCAGGGTTGATAGAATTGTTAAAATGATAAATGTTAAACTTTGCAGGGTTGATAAAAATTTTGTAATGGCAAATGTTAAACTTTGCAGGGTTGATAAAATTGTTCGCACGACAAATGCTAAACCTTGGAGAGTTGATACAATTGTTGACAGGTGACAAATACAGAGATTGCGATATTATCCACATGACACAGAGACAGCATTGCACCCTTAGTAATTTGATTGACCTTACACAAATGAAGCCCTGCACGACCTCTAATATTGTCCACATAACAATTGACAACTGTTCATCGTTTAGTTTTTCTAAGCTGTTTGACCTACATTAACAACAGTATTCTACCCATAATATTATCAACTTATCATGTTAAATGTACGTTTTTTTGGCAATATTATCAACATATAGTTAACTATATGTCATCTTGTTAATGCAATACACATAAAGTTAAATATAAGCATGGTGTTACTATAAGTCCTATGACTAGGACAGTTATACCGGACCGGAAAACGCAGATTTCGCTGTGTCGTAAACTAGCGACAAATCGCAACCACGTCCACTTAACGTCTCTTTAAGGGAGGACGATGAAAAGGAATAATGTGTAGTGAACGCTGAAGAAGAACATTATCGACATAGATTTCAATATATGCTCTGTCGCTAATATTATTGACACAACGTTAAAAATATATGGAAAAATTAAAAAATATGTAAAATGGTATATTAGAAGCTTTACGTGATAAGTGGACGACACAGACTAAACAACGTTTCGGCCCAATAGGCCTTCAGCAGGAACAAACAAGAAAAACAAACACACAAAACTAATAACAAAACATTCAAAACAAAAATATTCGAAATATGTCTATCCTGTGTGTATGAAAAGGAAATGGTAAAAAAAAGTGTGGCTGTCGTGGATGTGCAAAAAAGTGCGCAAATGCACACCGAACCATAGGAGTTCACACAGGGGTCAGTGTGCAAACACAAAGGAGAAAGAATATAACAGTAGACTAACAGGTGCTCAAAAGGGGGTAAGAGTGAGATGTCTGAGAGTGGGGTACAATAAAAACAAATGAGGGGTAAGGAGCACAGAAAAAAGGTATAGAGGAGAACACCGAAGTGTCTCATAAGGGACTAGAGGAGAATAACTATAAATAGCATGGCATAGTAGATAGACCAAAGATCCCAAATATGAAGGCTATGCAAAAGGGAAGGAGCAACCAAAAGGAAACTATGTGTATGAGTGTGATACATTCATGCCTCGTGGGGTCAGCGAACCATACTGGACTATGAGGCGATTTTCCAAAATAAAGCGGCTGCGGTCGCCAGAGTGACAAAGGACAATTCCAGTGACATGGATGTCGTCTTTAACCTTGTGATCAGGGGAGTTGAAGTGGGAAGACACTGGAGTACCAGTGTTCTGTTTGACATCACGTAGATGTTCACAAAATCTTTCCGCTAATCTTCTCCCAGACTCACCAATATAGGTCATGTGACATCGTTGGCATATGATGGCATAAATGATGTTGCGGGACACAAATTAAAAATATATGCTCTGTCGCTAATATTATTGATACAACGTTAAAAATATATGTTGTGTTGATGATATTATTGATACAACGTTAAAAATATATGCTGTGTTGATGATATTATTGATACAACGTTAAAAATATATGCTTTGTTGATAATATGATCGAAATAAAATTAATTTGATGCCATTTTCATGTTATTAATGAAAAGGGGAAAAAATGTCCTGACCGCTGATATTATCGACACATAAGAAAATAATAAACGTCACATTGTTGGTAAAAGCAACTACTAAATTTGATAAGATGTTTGGTATTACCGAAATGGTCCAGTAAAAGCCTTGCACAATGGTGGATAATATTGTCGATTTCATAAGCTTTGACACTTCCAAAGCTGGTAATTGATTATCGACATCATCTTCATAATCATTAAGTGCCCTCTCCGCATCCAAGGTTGGCTACCATGGAGCGCCATCCCGCTCCCTCTCTTGCTTTGATGGTGCAGGTTGTCATAGACTGAATTACCATCTTTTGATGTCACTCGTCCATGTTGGGGTTGGTCTACCTCTGTCTCTTTTACCTTGTATTTTCCCCTCCAAGATTACTTTTAGTAGGCTGATGTGTCCTTTAACATGGCCCAAAAATCTCATTTGTCTTATTTCAGTTGTGTTTAGTAGTTCTCTTTTAATTTTTAGTTATTTTTAGACTTCATCGTCTGTTTTCCTTTCCATCCACTTGTACCTATTTTTCTATAAATCCACATTTCAATGTTCTGTTCTGTTTTCGTGTCTAATACCCATGTCTCTGCACCATACAGGAATTTTGAGAAGATATAACATTTTGCTATTCTTATTTTTAGCCCTGGTGTTATTTTTTTTTAATGTTATGATATTTTTCATGGCATAAAAATTACTTTTACCACTCCTATTCTTTTGTTTATTTCAGTTTTCATTTTCCATCACTGGTTATAGTATGTCCAAGATAGTTGTAGCCCTGAAATGTCTCCAGGTCTATGGCTTCAACTTGGATATCCACGTCAGATGTTTTAAAAAGTGATCGGCTGGTAATATTAGCGACGTCAGATGTTTTAAAACATGATCGGCTGTAATATTAGCGACGTCAGATGTTTTAAAACATGATCGGCTGGTAATATTAGCGACGTCAGATGTTTTAAAACATGATCGGCTAGTAATATTAGCGACGTCAGATGTTTTAAAACATGATCGGCTGGTAATATTAGCCACGTCAGATGTTTTAAAACATGATCGGCTGGTAATATTAGCGACGTCAGATGTTTTAAAACATGATCGGCTGGTAATATTAGCGACGTCAGATATTTTAAAACATGATCGGCTGGTAATATTAGCGACGTCAGATATTTTAAAACATGATCGGCTGGTAATATTAGCGACGTCAGATGTTTTAAAACATGATCGGCTGGTAATATTAGCGACGTCAGATGTTTTAAAACATGATCGGCAGGAAATATTAGCGACGTTATAAATCGTACATCCTGCAGGGTCAGTGTAAGCATCAACACAAGTTTAAAAACTTGCCCAGCATGTACCAAGCTGTTTGATCGACATTACAAAACATAAACGTTGTTCAAGCGATAATATTATCAACTTACCATGCTAAATGTACGTTTTGAGCCTGAACCATTCTGTATCTTACCTATGTTCCACAACAACAATCTAAGGTTAACATTCTTCCCAGATATTTACAATCATTTACTTCTTTTAGTATCGTTCCACTTGTTTTAATTGTGCATTGCGGTGATGTCTTTTTCTTTGTTGCTAACATTACTTCTATCTTTTTGCTATGGAGGTTGAGTCCTTTATTTTTGTTTTTCTTCACTATAAGGTTCTTATTTTAACTCTTTATGTACGGAAGCTTTTTATCAACGCAACGGAAGAGATTTCAATTTCCATGACAAAATTGTTCATGGTTTTAAGAATCAATTTACATTTTTATATTTATCTAATATATGACATACTATATTTGAATTTTTAGATAATTGAACAAGGTATTAGATTTCACCAATACCAAGATGATACAAGACGTGTAAAAAAAAATATGATTTGATTATGATTCACAATAACCAGATTGGGAGTGACACACTATGCGGCGAAACGTACGGTAAGAGTTAAGGTTACAAGTAAGTTTTGTTAGTAATATTATCAACATCGCGTTCAACACGTGTAGTGTTGTCAATATTACAGACTTAGCGCTAAATATATATATAATGTTGTTATCAACGTAAAGTTGTTAAAATGTCAATATAAAGAGAAATATAGTGTGACATGTTAAAGATGGATGTGTCCAGAGAAAATGAGAAGATAACGTGTCTTGTTGTAAATCACTGCATCTATGGACACCCCACGACACCTTAAGGGTGGTCGATGAAAATGAGTGGTCTTTGATGAAAGCAGAAGAACATTATCAACATAATGTTATATATACAGCATGTTGCTTTATAATAGTATATGTTTAAATGTTAATTTACGTCACGCAGTTAATATTATCAACATGTAGCTTGTATGGTATGACGCTCATATTATCGACATCGACATACATTTACTCCATGATTTTAACGTTAACAACAGAAAGTTAAATATATGCTCTGCTCTGTTGTTAATTGTACTGATATAAATGTTGCTGTCAATCTTGTGGGCATTAAGTTAAATATATAGCATTATCTAACTGTTAGTTCTTGGAATGGTACATATACAACAGAGGTTAGATGCAGAATGGCTCAAGCAGAAGCAGCTTTCCACAAAATGAGGAAGATACTATGCAAATCATTTTTGACGATAGAAACAAGAAAAGGAGTTCTTAAATGTTATGTAGAGCCAGTCTTAACATATGGATGTGAATCATGGACAATAGGACAACAGACAAGAAAATTGCTGGAGGCAGTAGAAATATGTTTTTACAGAAGAATGTTGAGAATACCATAGGCAGCTAAGAAGAGTAATGAAAACGTTCTGAAAGAGGCCACAGTAAAAAGAGAACTAATTTCCAAAATTAGGAAGAAACAATCATTATGTTTTTGCCATGAAATGGGAAGTGAACAGTTGGAATATATTGTAACAACCTCTAAAATTGAGGGGCAAAGATATAGAGGGAAGCAAAGAGAGAAAATGCCAGACAGCTTAAGAGAATGGCTTGGCAGAAGGTCAACAGCAAAAATAATAAATAACTGTCGAGATCGAAAGTTGTGGGGAGATGTTATCACCTACGCCAGCAGGCACGGTACTTGATGATGAGTTCTTGGAAGTAGTCTACCATGACAGCTTCGCTGAAGCGTTTCTTTCCATCTGTTCTAAACGAGATGTCCAGCGTTCACAGCAGCCAATCCCAGCTCGTCTGCGATATCTTGGACCCTCCTTCTACTAGGTCATCCTCTCACCCATGTATCTAGTACTATATAAAATGATCTTCTTTACACCCACATTGTCGCTTTATGTGATTACAGTATTTTATTTTCAATTTTTATGTTCTTTAGTAACATCTTTTCTTCAATAAATAAAATGTTACCTAAATTATGTTTGTTTTGTTTTCTCTACCCATTGTATTTCTAGGTATGGAGACAAATAATAATAAATGAATATTATTATAAAGGGAAACTTCCGAGGCGATAATCAGCGAATCAATTCAGAGGAAGAGGTATGTTTACAGCAGTCGGAAAAAATGACAAATAATCAACAACAGAAAAAAAAACAATGAACAATATATGGTCGTAAGCAGGATCGAACCCGTACTCCTTGGCACAGCGCCTTGACACGAAAAGCAAGAAAGTGTTCTCATGACGTTTGACTTTTCGTGGCAAGGCATTGTGCCAAGGAGTACGGGTTTGATCCTGCTTAGGATCATATTTCTAGGTATTCTTCTTCAACGCCTGCACTCGAAGATATCAAAGAATTTTCCAGCAGACAGGATAGTCTATTTTTCTCAGCCAAATCTTGTCATGGAGAAGATACAATCTCTTAAATATCAAACACAAATGTTGCTTCATTAGTTCCTTGCTATATGTTGAGAAGATACAATCTCTTAGATATCAAACACAAATGTTGCTTCATTAGTTCCTTGCTATATGTTGAGAAGATACAATCTCTTAGATATCAAACACAAATGTTGCTTCATTAGTTCCTTGCTATATGTTGCTCAGTAGTATTTTTTTAATTGAAAGATCTGTTTATATCTCTTATAGTTTTCTTTCTAGTTCTTTGTCATTGATAGCAATAAATCAAGATATTAAAGAACTGATTATTTACACAATATTTCAATGCATACATCAATGTTAAATCTGATTTATTTGACACTTACTAGGTATATGCTAACTTCATAAGTATATGTACCGCCTTTAACATTAATGACATAGGGTTAAATATATGCCACTTGTTAATATTAATCATCATCATCAAATACCAGGCCTGCTGGCGTAGGTGATCATGTCTCTCTAGAAATCCACAACCTTCGATATCGACAGTTATTGATAATTTCTACTGTTGACCGTCTGCTAAGCCATTCTCTTAAACTGTTTGGTATCGCCTTTTTGTTTTGACAGACGATCTGTAGAAAGCAATCATGAATCAGTAGTTTGGTTAAAATGGTAGCAACTTATAATATAATGGATGCTGCTTCTCTCGTGGCTGAATCTGTCAATATACATTCAATAAAGCCGGTAATAAATAAAGCAGGCAATCAATAAAACCGGTAATAAATAAAGTCTGTCATAAATATAGCTTGTATTAAAAAACGGTAATAAATAAAGCCTGTGATAAATAAAGCCAGTAATAAATTAAGCCAGTAATAAATAAAGCAGGTAATAAATAAAGCCAGTAATTAATAAAGCCGGTAATAAATAAAGCCAGAAATAAAAAAGCCTGTAATAAATAAAGCCGGTAATAAATAAAGCCAGTAATAAATAAAGCCGGTAATAAATAAAGCCAGTAATAAATAAGCACGTAATAAATAAAACCAGTAATAATTAAAGCCAGTAATAAATAAAGTCAGTAATAAATAAAGCCGGTAATAAATAAAGCCGGTGATCAATAAAGCCGGTAATAAATAAAGCCAGTAATAAATAAAGCCAGTAATAAATAAAGCCAGGAATAAATAAAGCCGGTAATAAATAAAGCAAGTAATAAATAAAGCCAGCAATAATTAAAGCCAGTAATAAATAAAGCCAGTAATAAATAAAGCCAGTAATAAAAAAAGCCAGTAACAAATAAAGCCGGTAATCAATAAAGCCGGTAATAAATAAAGCCAGTAACAAATAAAGCCAGTAATAAATAAAGTTGGTAATAA
Organism: Megaustenia siamemsis; assembly: GCA_032433765.1. Classification (NCBI taxonomy): domain Eukaryota; kingdom Metazoa; phylum Mollusca; class Gastropoda; order Stylommatophora; family Ariophantidae; genus Megaustenia; species Megaustenia siamemsis. Next base: position 27,591,712 of record JAVIAB010000156.1, read on the forward strand.
ATAAAGTCGGTAATTAATAGAGTTGGTAATCAATAAAGCCGGTAATAAATAAAGCCAGTAACAAATAAAGCCAGTAATAAATAAAGTTGGTAATAAATAAAGTCGGTAATTAATAAAGTTGGTAATCAATAAAGCCGGTAATAAATAAAGTCGGTAATAAAAAAAATTGGTAATAAATAAAGTTGGTAATCAATAAAGTCGGTAATAAATAAAGCCGGTAATAAATAAACCCGGTAATCAATAAAGCCGGTAATCAATAAAGCCGGCAATAAATAAAGTCTGTAATCAATAAAGCCGGTAATCAATAAAGTCGGTAATAAATAAAGTCGGTAATAAATAAAGTCGGTAATCAATAAAGCCGGTAATCAATAAAGCCGGCAATAAATAAAGTCGGTGTAAATAAAGTCGGTAATCAATAAAGTCGGTAATCAATAAAGCCGGCAATAAATAAAGTCGGTAATAAATAAAGTCGGTAATCAATAAAGCCGGCAATAAATAAAGCCGGCAATAAATAAAGTCGGTGTAAATAAAGTCGGTAATCAATAAAGCCGGCAATAAATAAAGCCGGCAATAAATAAAGTCGGTGTAAATAAAGTCGGTAATCAATAAAGCCGGTAATAAAAATAAAGCCAGTAATAGGTAATTAATAAAGTCGGTGATAAAAATAAAGCCGATAATAAATAAAGCCGGTAATCAATAAAGCCGGTAATAAATACAGCCGGTAATCAATAAAATCGATAATCAATAAAGCCGGTATCCAATAAAGCCGGTAATCAATAAAGTTGGTGTAAATATGCCAGTAATAAATACAGATGGTAATCAATACAGTCGGTAATCAATAAAGCCGGTAATAAATAAAGCCGGTAATCAATAACGTCGGTTATAAATAAAGCCGGTAATCAATAAAGTCGGTAATAAATAAAGCCGGTAATAAATAAAGTCGGTAATAAATAAAGCCGGTAATAAATAAAGCCGGAAAAACATCAAGAGCCGGTAATCAATAAAGCCGGTAATCAATAAAGCCGGTAATCAGTAAAGCCGGTAATCAATAAAGTCGGTAATAAATAAAGCCGGTAATAGATAAAGCCGGTAATAAATAGAGCCGGCAATAAATAAAGCCGGTAATCAATAAAGCCGGTAATCAATAAAGCCGGTAATAAATAAAGTGTGTAATCAATAAAGTCGGTAATAAATCAGATTAGCACAAATATAAACCTATTATGTCATGTCCCAATATTATCCTTGTAAATGTAAACAAAAAACATGCACCTGTGATAACCTCGACACAAAGTGAAAATTATTTGGTAAATCTTACTACTGGCACATGAAGATATTTATCTGTTTGACATATTATTATTGGTCAAAATAGGCTTAATGATATTAATTGCGCAAAATATTTTAAATGTATACGGATAATATTATAATGGCAGGGAATAAGTTTAACTCTGTGTTAATATTATAATGGGAGGGAATAAGTTTAACTCTATGTTAATATTATAATGGGAGGGAATAAGTTTAGCTTTATGTTAATATTGTAATGGGAGGGAATAAGTTTAACTCTGTGCTAATATTATAATGGGAGGGAATACGTTTAACTCTATGTTAATATTATAATGGGAGGGAATAAGTTTAGCTCTATGTTAATATTATAATGGGAGGGAATAAGTTTAGCTCTATGTTAATATTATAATGGGAGGGAATAAGTTTAGCTCTATGTTAATATTATAATGGGAGGGAATAAGTTTAGCTCTATGTTAATATTATAATGGGAGGGAATAAGTTTAGCTCTATGTTAATATTATAATGGGAGGGAATAAGTTTAACTCTATGTTAATATTATAATGGGAGGGAATAAGTTTAGCTCTATGTTAATATTATAATGGGAGGGAATAAGTTTAGCTCTATGTTAATATTATAATGGGAGGGAATAAGTTTAACTCTATGTTATTATTATAATGGGAGGGAATAAATTAACTCTGTGCTAATATTATAATGGCACGGAATAAATTAAATCTGTGTTAATATTATAATGGCAGGAATAAATTAATCATCATCATCGAGTGCCGTCTCCGCAATGAAGGTTGGCTACCATGGAGTGCCATTCTGCCACTCTCTATGTCTCTTGCTTATTGGTGCAGATTGTCATAGGCTGATTTGTCCATCTTTTGATGTTACTCGTCCATGTTAGTCTTGGTCTGCCTCTGCCTCTTTTACCTTGTATTTTCTACTCCAGGATTACTTTTAGTAGGCTGTTGTGTCTTTTAACATGGCCCAAAAATCACATTTGTCTTGTTTGAATTGTGCTTAGTAGTTTTCTTTTCATTTTTAGTTGTTTTAAAACTTCATTGTTTGTTTTCTTTTCCTTCCATCCAATTCTACCTATTCTTCTATATATCCACATTTCAAGGGCTTCAATTCTCTGTTCTGTTCACTTGTCTAATGTCCATGTTTCTGCACCATATAGGAATATTGAGAAGGTGTAACATTTTGCTATTCTTAATTTTAGCCCTGGTGTTATTTGTTTTGATGTTAGCATATTCATCATGACATTAAAATTACTTTTTGTCATTCCATTTCTTTTGTTTATTTCAGTTGTACATTTTCCATCACTGGTTATAGTATGTCAAAGGTAGTTGTAGTTCTGAACTGTCTCCAGGTCTATTCCTTCAATTTTGATATTCACTTGTGGGTTTTGAGTATTTTCATTGTTCATGATCATAGTTTTAGTCTTTTTGATATTCATATCTAGTCCATCTTTAGAGTTAAATGTTACGTAGAGCCAGTCATAACATATGGATGCAAATCATGGACAATAGGACAACAGACAAGAAAATCACTGGAGTCTGTAGAAATGTGGTTTTACAGAAGACTGTTCAGAGTACCATGGACAGCTAAGAAAAATAATGAAGATGTTCTGAGAGAGGTCAAAGCAAAAAGAGAGCTAATTTCCAATATTAGGAAGAAAGAATCATCATATTTTGGCCATGTAATGAGAAGAGAACTGGAATATATTGTAACAACTGGAAAAATTGAGAGACGAAGAGATAGAGGGAAGCAAAGAGAAAAAATAACAGACAGCTTAAGAGAATGGCTTGGCAGAAGGTCAACAACAGAAATGATAAATAGCTGCCGAGCTCGAAAACTGTGGAGAGACATGATCACCTACGCCAGTTGGCCCAGTATTTGATGATGATGAAATAATGAACTGAATTCAACAGTTGTACATTTTAAAATTAATAAATGAAAGTTAAATCAATCTGATATTAGCCAGTTGGATCCAAGTGACAGTAATACAAGAGGCGAAGAAGAAACTCAATTTGACAAAATGATATGAAATGTTTCTTGTCATATGTTGAACTGTATGAGACTACATTCCATTACACTTTGTATCTAGTATTTTCTTAACAAGCAACATATTTGGAGATGGAAGTGGTTAAAACATATGAAATCGAAATGTCCACAATATTTTACACAAAAGTTCATAAAAGCAATAAAAAAATCAATATTTTAATATTATCAATAAAAATAGTAACCATATATAGAAAAATAGCCAAGTAGCTGTTAAAAAATATGCATTATACATTTTACAAATAAATTTGTCACTGTCGTTTTGTTAATAATAATAATAATAATAATAATAATAATATCAGTAGTAGTAATAATAATAAAATATCAGTAGTAACATTACAAATAGTGATAATAATAATTTTATTTTCGGCCTATGCAAATTTCGTTGCAAACAGTCAGTGCATAGTTTAATAGCATTTCCTTTACTTTTTAACTGTTCTAGATTTTAGTTTAGACATTAAAAAGGGAAAAAAATGGTACACTAGTAATATAAACAATATTATATTGCATTGTATTATATTATAGTATTGTATTGCATTATGCAATATTATATTATAATGCTATACATATATATGCATTATATATATATATATATATATATATATATATATATATATATATATATATATATATATATATATATAAAGTAGTAAAGCAAAGTACCCCCGTCACGCCAAGTGGCGTATAAGGAATATGGTGTTAGTGACCATAAATTTTACAGACCTTCAGCACATGATTTTTGGGGTAATGTAGTCGGTATTACGCCCGTGCCGCTTTATTTTACCAGGAAAATCTGGTACCTATTTAAGCCTGGGTGAACCCTGAAGCCGTCGGTTGGGATGAAACCCTATCTCTTGTCCTTTGTAGTCCAGTTCACTAACCACTGAGCTATCGCGACCCCCATATATATTTATATATATATATATATGTATATATATATATATATATATATATATATAATTATTTTATTATTATTTTATTATTGTATTATATATATATATATATAATTTTTTAAACTATTTAACACAGTTTAGTTTTTCAAGTTTTTAGCCAATTGTCGTTAGTTGTATATATTTGATGGTCAGAAATTATTTAATTATTTATTTTTTGTATTCCAATTACTAATGACTGAAGTTAAAAAAAATCATTATTTGTATGTTAATGTTGTGTTATGTTATTATGTTAATATCACTGTAACAAACAACAATTTCAACCACTAATCATACTGTTATTATTAATTGGTTCATTATTTCTAACATTATAACTTCTTTGTGTTAGTAATAATAATAATAATTATTATTATTATTCTATTTATCTATCTATTGTCATTTCGAGCCGAAGATGGCACATAGGGCAGAACCAAAATCTCAAAAACAGAAACCTTGCGTGCCAAAATAGCACATATTGCAGAGATCACTGCTCTAAAATATATGGCGCTGTTTCCATAACAATACCTTTTACATTAACAGCTTGTCAAGCCATCGATCAACCTCCTTAGTCGCCTCTTACGACATGCCAGGGAGGTCACAGTGTCACTATTCTTTACCTCCCTCATAATGAGGCCCCGGTAACACACGGATTATTATTTTTATTATTAGAAGTATTATAATAATTTTCTCAATTTTAATTATTATTACTGGTATTGTTATAAATATTTTTACAATTATTTTATCATTAAACTATGTGTAAAATGTAACCATGATATTAAACAGTTAACGAAGTGGTATTTCAGACATCAACATTAGTCGTAACATAAAAACTGAAATAAATAAATGATATTATGATATATATATATATATATATATATATATATATATATATATATATATATATATATATATATTTAACATGTGTTATTTCCTTGTAACCTATATCCAATAATAGTTAGGAACTAAGTTATAAAAGAACGACAAAACACAAAATGTGTGGTGGAATGTTTGAGAACACATTTTTGTCACTATAGCTCGTTTCAAAACATATGCCCAACTTCAAAACGCTATTACTCTCTAACCGTTTGTTAAATCCTGTTGAAATTTTCCAAATGTTATTAGAATGCAAAAGACCCTTTAAATGTATATTTAACAAATATCTTGCAGCTGCAGTTTTCTTAAAGCGGCGATATTTCTTTGATGTTTGTCAAAATTGTAAATTGTGAAGCCCTAAAGAATAGAAATTACCGTAGTTGCTGGTCTACGATTAATTTTCACTAGGTAAAGGCGTGGCCGTAATGGGGAAATAACTGGATAAAACAAAACACCAGGAGAATTATTGTCTGCTCAGTTCGAGGACGGACGATAATAATATCAAGGTATACCTGTATGTCCAATTTTCATAGTTGTGTGGTCCTTAAAAGGACCGTTTGTTGAAATAATTTAAGGTAATATAGGGGCCAACATTGTGGGGGCTATATACTTTCATTCTGAATCAGACGAGTCTAAAAGATTAATAACTGTTTGGGGTTGAACATTCCACAAACCATCATTTTTCCAATATTCCTCTTCCTGTTTTAAGACGTGGTCTTCACATTCAGCCCAATAATCTTTGTCTATATTTAATAAAGCGAGATTAGCAAGAGTCTTTACATCGCATATTTGAATGTTGTATTTTCATCTGCCACTTGTCCTTTTAATTTTGCCCAGATTAGTTCTATTGGATTTAAATGAGCATGGTAAGGTGGCAGCCTCAAACTTATATGACCGTGCTCTTGGATAATCTTATCTATTTGAAAAATCTTTGTCCTCTGTTTTTGCTTTACTAGAGATAGTAATTCAGGTTTTAAGTACATGTTATTAAATTGTATGTGCTCCTTTGTGAGCCATATCTTAATAGCATCTTTTGTACTGGATGACGTCGGGACTTTATCTTCAAGTGCAACAATGTTGTGGTACGCTGCATTGTCCATTATTAGGCAAGATGGTCGATCTAGTGCTGGGAGAACAGAATTTTCAATCCAATGTCTAAATATGTGACCATTCATCTCAGAGCGATAATCCCGATTGTCTATGGATTTTGAAAGAAAAATGAGCTCTGCATTCTGTATTAGTCCATGTTGTCGACTACCTGCATGAGCAATTATCAAGCGCTGTCCTTTGCTGCTAGGTATTAATCTCTTAATCTTTCCATCTGATGACTGCCATTCCCTTTGGTTAGTGTGGTGAGCATTGATCCATGTTTCATCCAAGTACACAATATCATAACCTTGCTTGCGCACCTCTTTTACTTCACGTAAGTACTTGCTTCTCATGACTACTATATGTGGCTTCTCACAGATGATGTTTCGTCCATTGGGATACTTTCTGAATGTAAAGCCTGTAGCTCTCACATTCCTCCATAATGTAGACTTTGATATTTCAATACTGTTGTTCTTTTTCAGCGATACTTTTAATTTTCTTATTGTAACAGTTTCATTGATACCCAACATTTTGCGAATTTCACTTCTAATAAGTTCACTGTCGAAATTATCCAACATTTTTGCTCTTCCTTGTGATTTTGTATATTTTGAACATTGACGGTCACGTGCTTGAATCCAGCGATTAAATGACCGTTTAGATAAATCCAAAATGTGTCTTGTCCTATTCTCAGGGTTTTCTAAAGAATGAAACAATCTTCCTCGTTTAGCCTCTTTGCAAAAATAGTCATACATTTTTATTGCGATGTTTTGTAAACTGCAGAATTTCATTTTAAGACTCATGATAAATGTTATTGTTCCACGTTACGCCGCTGAATTAACGGAAATGGAACACACAATGTCTCGTGTTTACTACAAGTGTCTATTTGTGTCAGACAACTCACGCGGAAAGCGTGAAAAATCGTAAATTTCAGCGTGTATAGATTTGTAATCGCTATTTTTAACTTAAATACTGTAAACACTATGTTTTGACTACATCAATGGGTCGTTATAAATTTATATAAATCAAATAAGCAATAATAATAACCAAATGTTTGTTTTTAATGAAATTAATTCCCTGTCGGGTTCTAATCATTATAACTTTACATGCAAATTTTGAAAAAAATACAAAATGCGGTTTAAAAGATATTGATTTTTAAAGTTGGGCAAGACTTATGAAACAAGCTATAGAAGTGACAAACAGAGAAATGTAAACGTGAAAAACAATGCTAGAGAAACACTCCATGTTGCATAGAGAGAAAGATACCAAGCTAAAAAAAAGGATTTTTTCTATCGGGGGTGAAATAAAAATCATGAGCCTCACACGTCGTGGCGACTGCTTGACCAAGCGGCCTTTATCCCTCTGGTTCTATCGTTGCCCCCCCCCCCCCCCCCGACATACACCAGCAATGGTACTATGTGTCGTAAAGATAGTTTTATCTCGTTAAAATAGAAACTATCTAGTTACAATATGAACCTAACTAGCTACAATATGAACCTAACTAGCTGCAATAAGAACTTAACTAACTACAATATGAACCAAACTAACTACAATATAAACCAAACTAACTACAATATGAACCTAACTAACTACAATATGAACCTAACTAACTACAATATGAACCTAACTAACTACAATATAAACCAAACTAACTACAATATGAACATAACTAACTACAATATGAACCTAACTAACTACAATATAAACCAAACTAACTACAATATGAACCTAACTAACTACAATATGAACCTAACTAACTACAATATGAACCTAACTAACTACAATATAAACCAAACTAACTACAATATGAACCTAACTAACTACAATATGAACCTAACTAACTACAATATAAACCTAACTAACTACAATATGAATCTAACTAACTACAATATGAACCTAACTAACTACAATATAAACCTAACTAACTACAATATAAATCTAACTAACTACAATATGAACCTAACTAACTACAATATGAACCTAACTAACTACAATATAAACCTAACTAACTACAATATAAATCTAACTAACTACAATATGAACCTAACTAACTACAATATGAACCTAACTAACTACAATATGAACATAACTAACTACAATATAAACCTAACTAACTACAATATAAACCTAACTAACTACAATATGAACCTAACTAACTACAATATGAACCTAACTAACTACAATATGAACCTAACTAACTACAATATGAACCTAACTAACTACAATATGAACATAACTAACTACAATATGAACCTACAGCAATCGTCGATCTGACGTCAAAGCTCGATTTAAACAAAGCTCCTGCTTGACAGGCAACAATCACAGAAATCTTGCAGCGGTACGGGATAACAACAACCGGCCCGACAAACTTGACTAACAATTGAAAGCTGCAGTTCCCGACCCGAGATTCGCGTCGGAATACGTTTATACGATATGATAAGATAGTAACAATGAATGTTGACATCGTTAACAAATATACTGTAGCTATGTTAAGTTCACATGTAGCGCCGTAATGCGCTTTACTTACATGCCACGATAGATAGAATCTCATGTCATTGTTTATATAGCAAAGGCTTACACATGCTTTTCAATGATGATCCATCGGCTAGTCAAATCTGCCGGTTTTAATTTCCTAGGAAGACAGTCACAGGAAAGTACGTATCGAGAAACGTTTATCAACAACTGTGTTGTGTTGACTTTAAATGGAAACAATCTTTAAAAGAAAAATATAAACACATTTGCGGACTAAAATACGACTTAGGATTGACGTGGTTATTATATCAACGAGGTAAACATTCTTACCTCAATCCACAGGTTGCAGGCTTCTCAAGGTTACGGCAAGTAGGCACGTTACTGTTCGCTCGGTCATATCCGCTTTCGGATCAGAGCACGTGACACCGCCATTGTTTTGCCAATTCTAGGAACCAGTGATTCTCTGGGACCTAACAGTTAAGTTGTGGGTGTTTACAATTAGCAGAAAATAATAATTCGTATTCATACAATCATTGCAAGCAAGTAAACTATAGCTCATGTTGTTGAACTTAGCTTTCATAAACATTGAGGACACTCCGATTTTCTTGTTGTTCATTATTTTTTCCAGAAAAAAAACATAATTCGTGGTAAAAAGAACAAAACAAATTTATAAAATAAATCATTTTAATGAAACAGAACAGCAGCCAAAATGGTAGACTTTATTTGAAAGTTTTCATCAAATACAGAACTTTTTACACGCAGATAGCACGATAAAATGTCACCTCATGTGTTGATGTAAAAGTAATTCACACACACACACATGAAAAATAAAGTATTAAATAATAATGTCGACCAAAAAAAAAACACAAAGGGTCACATATTGTGAAAGTCATCATTTCGTAAATCATCATCATCAAGTACCATGCCTGTTGGCGTAGGTGATCCTGTCTCTCTCCATAACTTTCGATCTCGACAGTTATTTATCGTTTCTATTTTTGGCCTTCTTCCAAGACATTCTCTTAAGCTGTCTGGAAACTTCTCTCTTTGCTTCCCTGTATCTCTTCGTGCCTCAGTTTTCCCAGTTGTCACAATATATCTCAGTAGCTTCCATCTCATTGTCTGGCCAAAAAAAAAAAAAGATGACTGTTTCTTCGTAATTTTGAAAATTAGTTCTCTCTTTCCTTGGCCTCTTTCAGAACGTTTTCAATATTCTACTTAGCTGTCCATGATATTCTCAACATTCTTCTGTAAAACCGCACTTCTACAGCTTCCAGTGATTTTCTTGTCTTTTGTCCTATTGTCCATGATTCACATTCATATGTTAAGACTAGCTCTACATAACATTTAAGAACTCTTTTCCTTATTTCTATTGTCAAAAATAGATTGCATAGTATCTTCCTCATTTTTTTTAAAGCTGTTCTTAAACAGATATCAGGACAACGTAGTCCACACCCACCTCCCTGGAAGAAAAAACTATAGGGGGCAATCGAATTGCTCCTGTAAGGTGTTGATTGATCCTGTCAGGTGTTGATTGTTCCTGTAAGATGTTGATTGTTCCTGTAAGGTGTTGATTGTTCCTGTAAGGTGTTGATTGTTCCTGTAAGGTGTTGATTGTTACTATAAGGTGTTGATTGTTCCTGTAAGGTGTTGATTGTTCCTGTAAGATGTTGATTGTTCCTGTAAGGTGTTGATTGTTCCTGTAAGGTGTTGATTGTTCCTGTAAGGTGTTGATTGTTACTATAAGGTGTTGATTGTTCCTGTAAGGTGTTAATTGTTCATGTCCCGTGTTGATTTTTCCTGTAAGATGTTAATTGTTACTGTAAGGTGTTGATTGTTCCTGTCAGGTGTTGATTGTTACTGTAAGGTGTTGATTGTTCCTGTAAGGTGTTAATTGTTCATATCCCGTGTTGATTTTTCCTGTAAGGTGTTGATTGTTCCTGTAAGGTGTTGATTGTTCCTGTCAGGTGTTGATTATAGATACATCTGCATTTCCCACTAAGCTCTTCAGTCTCTCATTACATCCCTGTCCTACCCATCCACCTCTTCTTCTCTTAAGGAATGAAGAACAAACTAATGCCACACTTATTGCCAGAGTAATGCCACATTCATTGCCATAGTAATGCCACATTCATTGCCAGAGTAATGCCACATTCATTGCCAGAGTAATGCCACACTCATTGCCAGAGTAATACCACATTCATTACCAGAGTAATGCCACACTCATTGCCAGAGTAATGCCACACTCATTGCCAGAGTAATGCCACATTCATTGCCAGAGTAATGCCACATTCATTGCCAGAGTAATGCCACATTCATTGCCAGAGTAATGCCACATTCATTGCCAGAGTAATGCCACATTTATTGCCAGAGTAATGCCACACTCATTGCCAGAGTAATGCCACACTCATTGCCAGAGTAATGCCACATTCATTGCCAGAGTAATGCCACACTCATTGCCAGAGTAATGCCACACTCATTGCCAGAGTAAAGCCACATTTATTGCCAGAGTAATGCCACACTCATTGCCAGAGTAAAGCCACATTCATTGCCAGAGTAATGCCACACTCATTGCCAGAGTAATGCCACACTCATTGCCAGAGTAATGCCACACTCATTGCCAGAGTAATGCCACATTCATTGCCAGAGTAATGCCACACTCATTGCCAGAGTAATGCCACATTAATTGCCAGAGTAATGCCACATTTATTGCCAGAGTAATGCCACACTCTTTGCCAGAGTAATGCCACACTCATTGCCAGAACAATGCCACATTCATTGCCAGAGTAATGCCACACTCATTGTCAGAGTAATGCCACACTCATTGTCAGAGTAATGCCACATTTATTGCCAGAACAATGCCACACTCATTTCCAGAGTAATGCCACACTCATTGTCAGAGTAATGCCGCATTTATTGTCAGAGTAATGCCACACTCATTGCCAGAGTAATGCCACACTCATTGCCAGAGTAATGCCACACTCATTGTCAGAGTAATGCCACATTTATTGCCAGAACAATGCCACACTCATTGCCAGAGTAATGCCACATTTATTGCCAGAGTAATGCCACACTCACTTCCAGAGTAATGCCACACTCATTGCCAGAGCCGCCAGCGAGCGTATCGGCTGTTTCATTACCGTATACACCGGCATGCCCTGGACAGTACTCCCAGGTTAACGCGCTCACTGTAGAGTCATCCAAGAGCTGCATCCACTCCTGCCGCAGACACTGTCTGTCACAATCTTCTGTAGCATACTTTGCGAGTCAGTTACCAAAGCTGCGTGATCCACGTTCTGTGTAACCTGCCATGTTATCTACTCTGTTGCTGCTTCTATTTCTATTCTCATACTGGTCACCCTAATGATTGCCACATTCCCTAGTCACTTCTATGCCATGTTGCTATGCCGCAAAATTTTAACCGCTGCGTTACCCACAGGATACAGAACAATCCGTGTAAATGAAAGTGTCCTAAGGTGACGACACATTTTCAATAGATTCCTTTATTGTGAAGTCAGTAGTTCCTGAAGCCCAGTTACGACACTCCCCACCGATCTGAATGATTGCATTGGTTAGCCTCCTGTGTCCGCTGTTACTCCCATCCAATCTTTGCCAGTCTTAATCTCATTCACATCACGGACTCTCCTGATGGACTCTTCCTCCTCAATCATCCAGGATTTTCGAACGCCTGAGCGCCTTGGCGTAGTTGCAACATGCCGTTATTTTTTTTTAGCAAATTGCACTATCGTCGTCATTCGGCTCAAAACAATCGATTCTATCACATTTTTTATTGCATCTTTTTTTTTTTTCTTCCTTCGATTCCGACTTGAATGGTGAGACAAGTTAGTTTACTTGTCAGTTTTGTTGAAAGTAAAGTGGACCATTCATTATCCTGATCACTTCTAGTTCCCTGCTACGTGGGCTATGAGCCGCTGATTATCTGTCCCTGTACTTACGTTGGTTATGGCCCCTGAGAGTTTTTTTTCTCAAAGAATGATAACTTGAATCCACAACAAAATCACAAAATTGTTTAATGTCAAGGACATTCATCATAATTTGTGTCATATTGACAATAACATGTCATTATTTTGGCACATTTCTGACACATATGATCAACATCACGCCATACCGTCCTACTTTTCCCCCACATAAAATATGTGGTACCCTTTTTTCAGTACCTGTGTCGGTCAGGAACAAGACAAATAAACATCACCACAGTTGAGAGCTGAAGTGACAGTGGGGTAATTATTGAAAGGAAAGGTGTGCTGTACTACGCTACTAGTGTAACATCACGGTCAAGGTTCACCATTGCCAGTTTTTGATGGCAGTCAGAATCTTACCCTCCAACTGCCGCGTCTCTCAAAGCTGATCACGTCACGCTGTAAAATAATGGCAGTGCTGTGGTAAATCTTGTAGCAAGGACGGACACTCAGCTTAGCTTTCCAGCGAAGTCATTTTATTTATTTAATATTTTTATTTTTGATTGATGATTTTCCTGCAATAATACTTTTCCTTCTCGATTTGTGTTCTCATTTCATTTTACTCTCTATTTCAGATCTACTCGTTTGGTTACTCTATAACATGTAGAGGCAAAACGGGCACTCCGCAAAACAATCTTTATTTGAACGTTGTGCTCTCAATGCCAGTCCTGGACCATAGATACAAGAACAATAAGATATAAAATATGTTGGTCAGCTATGTGAATAAAATAACATGTACTGAAATGAAATATATTAGACGAATGACAGGAAACAGTCTGAGAAATAAGATCAGAATTGAAGAATTGAGAAAAAAGCTAGGAATAGCGCCCCCCCCCCCCCCCCCCCCAGAATATATAAAGAAACAACAGATAAATAGTTGGGCTACGTGATATGATAGAAGGATCAAAACACAACACAATGAGCCTTCAATAAACGTTGCAAGAACACCAGACCCAAGGGCCGACCACGAAAAAAGATGGATTGACGGAATATTAGAAATGCTAGGAATCATAACAGCAGTAGAGGCGAACAGAAGAGCAAACGACCACAAATTATATATCCCCTCGACGCTGAAAGACTAATGATGAAAGAAGGAATAGCCATAATTTGTAGGAGTGTTACAACCCCCCCCACTTGCTCCTTCTCTAATGTTGGCTGTGGATAAAGGGCCGAGATCCATTTCCGGATGTGACGGATTTTATTTTCCTAACCGACAGGACTTCAAGGCTTATCACACCTTTAGAGATAGTCACCAGAGATTTTGTTTTCTGTGAAAGAAGTCGTAAAACTGACCACATCATCATTGAAATGAACCGTTGGTCATTGAAACATATGGGCGCTAACATACTGTTAATAATATGCATTGATTCATGGAGGAAAATATAACATACTTACAGTTGAAAATTGAACCCTAGCTTCCTAGTCAGCAGATGAATACACTAACCACTCCGACCACCTCGGCATCGTAAATGAACATTATGTTCTTGGTAATAAACTGTACAGAAGTGAAGTCTTTAGTCAGTCAAATATATCAATACTGTTGTGAATTAAGAAAGCACGTGCAGTATATCCACGAATAAACTCTAACAATTGCCAGCTGATGCAAGTATATTTCTTCTCTAGAGACAGGTAATAAATTCTTGTTAACATTCACATAAATCACGTATTTACCGTGTGACACAGGACAATTCGTGTTCCACTCAAGCGAAGTTCGCTTTCAATTTCGCAATTACAAAACTCGATTGAGAAAACGAAACTAATTCACAACAAAAAGATATCAGTTTGTAGGGAGAAGGTCATTAGGCCAAGTTTGGTATTTGTTGATCACGGGTTCAACCAAGCTTGGTAATATCTCCAGTAGACCAATCTATAATACATAAAGAAACAACAGATAAATTGGTTCGGCCACATAAAAAGACAAAAAGAACTAACAATGACTCAAAGAGCCATAAACAAACGCTACGAAAACGCTAGATTAAGAGGAAGACCGAGAAAGAGATGGATAAAGGGAATACTAGAGTCACTAGGAGGGATAACATCAGAAGAGGCCAACAGAAGAGCAAAGAATCACAGATTGTATCTCCGCTCGACGCCAACGGCAATAGAGGAAGGATAGTAGAAGAGGAAGACGAAGACCAATCCAGTATGAAGATGAAGGTTTGGGAAAGTATTAACAGCGAGAAAGAACACTGGAACACACCTCCTCTGTGTATTTCTTGTATGTTGTGCCATCACTGGTATTCTCTCCTAGTGGATGAATCATTTATTCGTTGTCTATGCATGTCATTCTAAACTGGTTCTACCTAACCCATGCTAAACTGGTTTCTATCCAACCCATTCTAAACTGGTTCTATCCAACCCATTCTAAACTGGTTCTATCCAACCCATTCTAAACTGTTTCTATCCAACCCATTCTAAACTGGTCCTATCTAACCCATTCTAAACTGGTTCTATCCAACCCATTCTAAACTGGTTCTATCCAACCCATTCTAAACTGGTTCTATCCAACCCATTCTAAACGGGTTCTATCTAACCCATTCTAAACTGGTTCTATCCAACCCATTCTAAACTGGTTCTATCCAACCCATTCTAAACGGGTTCTATCTAACCCATTCTAAACTGGTTCTATCCAACCCATTCTAAACGGTTTCTATCCAACCCATTCTAAACGGGTTCTATCTAACCCATTCTAAACTGGTTCTATCCAACCCATTCTAAACTGGTTCTATCCAACCCATTCTAAACTGGTTCTATCCAACCCATTCTAAACTGGTTCTATCTAACCCATTCTAAACTGGTTCTATCTAACCCATTCTAAACTGTTTCTATCCAACCCATTCTAAACTGGTTCTATCTAACCCATTCTAAACTGGTTCTATCCAACCCATTCTAAACTGGTTCTAACCAACCATTCTAAACTGTTTCTATACAACCCATTCTAAACTGGTTCTATCCAACCCATTCTCTTGTGGTCACTCCTACAACTTTTCTCTAGAATATATTTTTTTTTACACATCGGTTCGGGGTGCACACACTTTAGATAGAGTTAGATATACACAGTTTATACATATCTTGTACCCACCTCCTCATATGTTTAGAACCCTTCCTTTCCGTCTTCACGCCTGACTGCCTGGTCAGTGAGATATATAGTTGGTCATCCTACTCATCCTGCCTTCTCATTTGAGTTTATTCAGAAGCTGACCACGCTTTGGAACACAGGGAAGTGACCCTCTTTTTATTTCCTTTCTTGAGTATCTAGCATAAGGTAAAGTACGAGACTTGAACCGGCATCTTAGCACGCGAGTTTCCACCCATATGTGCTCGGCCGCCTATGCAGAAATGTTCGGAGATTTCTTGATAGTGTCGCTTCAAATATCGAAACACACGATGCGAGGCGACATTCCTCACCTTCCCAGGGTAATACCCTGGTATCCATTTCTGCCAACGGATGGGTTTACCGTGGGGAAAAAAAAACAATTCACATTGCTCCAAGCGGGAATCGAACACGGGTTGTCTGAACGTCGGTAGTCCAGTCGGGTAGTTTCCCAACTAGGCTATCGAGATATTATCGCCATGTAGTTAGACTTGTTTACATATCCTTGTTTACATATTCATATTTTTGTGTTGTTGTTTGTTGTTCCAGCTGAAGGCCTACTTGGCCGAAATGTCGACTTTTGTTTTGTACATTACCACGTAAAGCTGTCACCATACCACTTTTTATTTTGTTTATAATTTTTTTTTTTAGAATTTCTTTTCTCAAACATCCCATTTCCATGGTGACTAACATTCATTTCTTACTTGTTGTGAGTGATTATGTTTGTTACCTGCAACATAGAGAGGGGATTACTATGTTTTGTATAAGATGTTTCTTTGTACAGATCGGTACTGTCTTGTGTTGTAGGAGAGGGACTAGCTTCACCAATAGTTTACCTTACTCCACTGAATGTTTATTTCTTCACCAATAGTTGCCTTACTCCACTGAATGTTTATTTCTTCAGCAATAGTTGCCTTACTCCACTGAATGTTTATTTCTTCACCAATAGTTACCTTACTCCACTGAATGTTTATTTCTTCACCAATAGTTGCCTTACTCCACTGAATGTTTATTTCTTCACCAATAGTTGCCTTACTCCACTGAATGTTTATTTCTTCACCAATAGTTACCTTACTCCACTGAATGTTTATTTCTTCACCAATAGTTACCTTACTCCACTGAATGTTTATTTCTTCACCAATAGTTGCCTTACTCCACTGAATGTTTATTTCTTCACCAATAGTTGCCTTACTCCACTGAATGTTTATTTCTTCACCAATAGTTGCCTTACTCCATTGAATGTTTATTTCTCACCAATAGTGGCCTTACTCCACTGACTGTTTATTTCTTCACCAACAGTTGCCTTACTCCACTGAATGTTTATTTCTTCACCAATAGTTGCCTTACTCAATTGAATGTTTATTTCTTCACCAACAGTTGCCTTACTCCACTGAATGTTTATTTCTTCACCAATAGTTGCCTTACTCCACTGAATGTTTATTTTTTCACCAATAGTTGCCTTACTCCACTGAATGTTTATTTCTTCACCAATAGTGGCCTTACTCCACTGAATGTTTATTTCTTCACAAATAGTTGCCTTACTCCACTGAATGTTTATTTCTTCACAAATAGTTGCCTTACTCCACTGAATGTTTATTTCTTCACAAATAGTTGCCTTACTCCACTGAATGTTTATTTCTTCACAAATAGTTGCCTTACTCCACTGAATGTTTATTTCTTCACAAATAGTTGCCTTACTCCACTGAATGTTTATTTCTTCACAAATAGTTGTCTTACTCCACTGAATGTTTATTTCTTCACAAATAGTTGCCTTACTCCACTGAATGTTTATTTCTTCACAAATAGTTGCCTTACTCCACTGAATGTTTATTTCTTCACCAATAGTTGCCTTACTCCACTGAATGTTTATTTCTTCACAAATAGTTGCCTTACTCCACTGAATGTTTATTTCTTCACCAATAGTTGCCTTACTCCACTGAATGTTTATTTCTTCACCAATATTGCACTCTTCGTATAATGTTGTTTCTAGATATATATTGTGATACCAGTTCTGTACATGTCCCATCTAGAGATGTCTATGCTTTCCTCTACTTTCCTGTTTGCCATGAACTTGTTTTACACTGCTCATTTATGGAGAGGTTTCAATCTCTCAGATATTTCCGCTATCAAGACCTGGCTACATGCAAATAATAAGTAGTTCATTGATATCATCTTCAATTTTGGGCATGATATCTTTTCTCATACAATCGATGACGATTTAGAACAAGAGCGAGGGTTATTGTGTTCAACCCTTGAAGAAAGAATGGATCAACTTCAATAGATACAACCACGATATGACGTCAATCTTATGTGTTATCCTTTACAGACAAGAAATATAACTGATCAATTCAATGATGTTAATCAACTTTTAGAAATTACTTTAGGAATCTTCCCTAAGCCTTGACGTTTGTGTACACTGCCGAGATCACCTGGCAGCACTAATGAACAGTTTTAGTCCACAGACAATCTACAATGATCGGATCCCCTCGTCAGAAATGTCATTATCGTGAAGTTATTGACGATCTCTGTAATTGCCACACGCCAGCGAAGGCACCGAGGATGCACAATCATGGCAATATGCACAAAAACAAATAATGATGCCAATATATCTGAAAAACAAAAACCAATAATGATGTCAAATATATATGTAAAACAAAGACAAATAATGATGTCAATTATCTGTAAAACAAAGACAAATAATGATGTCAAATATCTGTAAAACAAAAACAAATAATGATGTCAAATATCTGTAAAACAAAAACAAATAATGATGCCAATATCTGTAAAACAAAAACAAATAATGATGCCAATATATCTGTAAAACAAAAACAAATAATGATGCCAATATATCTGTAAAACAAAGACAAAAAATGATGTCAAATATCTGTAAAACAAAGACAAATAATGATGTCAAATATCTGTAAAACAAAGACAAATAATGATGCCAAATATCTGTAAAAACAAAGACAAATAATGATGTCAAATATCTGTAAAACAAAGATAAAAATTGATGTCAAATATCTGTAAAACAAAGACAAATAATGATGTCAAATATCTGTAAAACAAAGACAAATAATGATGCCAAATATATCTGTAAAACAAAGACAATAATGATGCCAAATATATCTGTAAAACAAAGACAAATAATGATTTCAAATATCTGTAAACAAAGACAAATAATGATGTCAAATATCTGTAAAACAAAAACAAATAATGATGCCAAATATATCTGTAAAACAAAGACAAATAATGATGCCAAATATATCTGTAAAACAAAGACAAATAATGATGCCAAATATATCTGTAAAACAAAAACAAATAATGATGCCAAATATATCTGTAAAACAAAGACAAATAATGATGTCAAATATATGTAAAACAAAGACAAATAATGATGTCAAAATATGTAAAACAAAGACAAATAATGATGCCAAATATATCTGTAAAACAAAAACAAATATGGTGTCAAATATCTGTAAAACAAGACAAATAATGATGCCAAATATATGTAAAACAAAGACAAATAATGATGCCACATATATCTGTAAAACAAAGACAAATAATGATGCCAAATATATCTGTAAAACAAAGACAAATAATGATGCCAAAATATCTGTAAAACAAAGACAAATAGCAATGATGGTTATACTAACAAGAACTATAGAATGAGTAGTAACAATATGTATTAAAACAACGCATATACACGAACAGCTAAGATACATTAGGGCAGCTGAGATAAACTGAAGGAAGAAGAGACAGTCACTGAGAGAAATGTACCAGACAGTTTAGGAGAGTGTTTGCAGGAATTCAACAGAGATTACAACATACTTTAGAGATAGAAAGTTCTAGAGAGACATGATCACCAACGCCTGCAGGCACGGCACTTGATGATAATGGTTACTTATTCAAATGAAACGTGAAACAAATGACGTACATTAGAACAAGCTTCAGACACATGTACAATCAGTGCGCAGTTGAAGTCATCAGCAAACATAGAATTCGTTGTCGAATAATAGGACCTATGGGTTTGTCGAGAGTGTAGAGGTGTCGATCAATGACAATTGATCTCCTTTGCCATAGTTCCACTGTTAAATTAATTATGTTACCCTGTTTCTCTACACCATGCAACGATCTAAGATCAGTCAATCAATCAATCCATATATCGATCTATAGATCAATCTGTCGATCAATAAAATCTATAAAACCAAATCGATAAGAGAATTGCTAATACTAATATCTATTACCACAACAAACGAGTAAGAAAATTTGTTACAAACAAAACTATACGTTCAAACTATGAACAAAATAATTATTTTGCCTTTTTAAAATACTTTATTTATAAATCGGGTGGCCGGGTGAGTTAAAGAAGACATGTCGCTTCTGAACGAGATGGGCAGGGTTTAACAGGGTCACCAACCAGATGGCGGGGTTTGACGGGGTCAACAAGTTTTCTAAATGACATGGGCAGGATTTTACGGGGTCAACACATTTTCTAAACGAGATGGGCGGGGTATAGACACAGTCGACATTTTTTCTAATCGAGATGGGCTGGGTTTGATGTGGTAAACAAGTTTTCCAAACCAGATGGACGAATTTTGACGGGGTCAACATGTTTTCTAAACGAGATGGGCGGGGTTTAGACACGATCGACACGTTTTCTAAACCAGATGGGCGGAGTTTGACGGGGTCAACAAGTGTACTAAACGAGATGGGCGGGGTTTGCCAGAGTCAACAAGTTTTCCAAAAGTTTTTCTTTATGTGAAACGAATTAAAAACTCTGGCCTGTACATCACGCGGCGGCGGTGCTGTGGGCATGCGAACCCAAGAAATTCTCTTTGCAGTTTAAAGAAAATTGAAAAATGACGTATTGGATATTTTATATTAAGTTCAATTATATCTTTTATTTCAACAACAATCATTCCTTATTAACTTGAATTATTTTGTCACATAATAGACACATACTGAAAATGGTAAGGGGTGGGCATAATTAGAATGGAAGGCTTCATTCCAGGAAGACATGATAGAGACAGAACAGCGAGGAAGGTGGTTTCAAGACATCAAGAAACCTTGTGTATGGCAATAGAAGTGGGAGAACTGGCGACTGACAGAGATTCTTTCTGACAAGCTATGATAAGAGCAACTTTCTGACAAGCTATGATCAGAGCAACTTCTGACAAGCTATGATAAGAGCAACTTTCTGACAAGCTATGATCAGAGCAACTTTCTGACAAGCTATGATAAGAGCAACTTTCTGACAAGCTATGATCAGAGCAACTTTCTGACAAGCTATGATCAGAGCAACTTTCTGACAAGCTATGATAAGAGCAACTTTCTGACAAGCTATGATAAGAGTAACTTTCTGACATGCTATGATCAGAGCAGCTTTCTGACATGCTATGATAAGAGTAACTTTCTGACAAGCTATGATAAGAGCAACTTTCTGACAAGCTATGATAAGAGCAACTTTCTGACAAGCTAGGATAAGAGTAACTTTCTGACATGCTATGATAAGAGCAACTTTCTGACAAGCTATGAACAGAGTAACTTTCTGACAAGCTATGATAAGAGCAACTTTCTGACATGCTATGATAAGAGTAACTTTCTGACATGCTATGATAAGAGCAACTTTCTGACAAGCTATGATAAGAGCAACTTTCTGACAAGCTATGATAAGAGTAACTTTCTGACATGCTATGATAAGAGTAACTTACTGACATGCTATGATAAGAGTAACTTTCTGACATGCTATGATAAGAGCAACTTTCTGACAAGCTATGATAAGAGCAACTTTCTGACAAGCTATGATTAGAGTAACTTTCTGACATGCTATGATAAGAGCAACTTTCTGACAAGCTATGATCAGAGTAACTTTCTGACAAGCTATGATCAGAGTAACTTTCTGACAAGCTATGATCAGAGTAACTTTCTGACAAGCTATGATCAGAGCAACTTTCTGACAAGCTATGATCAGAGCAACTTTCTGACAAGCTATGATCAGAGCAACTTTCTGACAAGCTATGATAAGAGCAACTTTATGACAAGCTATGATCAGAGCAACTTTCTGACAAGCTATGATCAGAGTAACTTTCTGACAAGCTATGATAAGAGCAACTTTCTGACAAGCTATGATAAGAGCAACTTTCTGACAAGCTATGATAAGAGCAACTTTCTGACAAGATATGATAAAAGCAACTTTCTGACAAAATATGTATAAAAGCAACTTTCTGACAAGCTATGATAAGAGCAACTTTCTGACAAGCTATGATAAGAGCAACTTTCTGACAAGATATGTATAAAAGCAACTTTCTGACAAGCTATGATAAGAGCAACTTTCTGACAAGCTATGATAAGAGCAACTTTCTGACAAGCTATGATAAGAGCAACTTTCTGACAAGCTATGATAAGAGCAACTTTCTGACAAGCTATAATAAGAGCAACTTTCTGCAAAAGAAATGATGAGTGGCCAGTAGGGCAGAGACGTCCGATAATGATGAGTGGCCAGTAGGGCAGAGACGTCCGATAATGATGAGTGGCCAGTAGGGTAGAGACGTCCGATAATGATGAGTGGCCAGTAGGGCAGAGACGTCCGATAATGATGAGTTGCCAGTAGGGCAGAGACGTCCGATAATGATGAGTGGCCTGTAGGGCAGAGACGTCCGATAATGATGAGTGGCCAGTAGGGCAGAGACGTCCGATAATGATGAGTGGCCAGTAGGGCAGAGACGTCCGATAATGATGAGTGGCCAGTAGGGCAGAGACGTCCGATAATGGTGAGTGGCCAGTAGGGCAGAGACGTCCGATAATGATGAGTGGCCAGTAGGGCAGAGACGTCCGATAATGATCAGTGGCCAGTAGGGTAGAGACGTCCGATAATGATGAGTGGCCAGTAGGGCAGAGACGTCCGATAATGATGAGTGGCCAGTAGGGTAGAGACGTCCGATAATGATGAGTGGCCAGTAGGGCAGAGACGTCCGATAATGATGAGTGGCCAGTAGGGTAGAGACGTCCGATAATGATGAGTGGCCAGTAGAGTAGAGACGTCCGATAATGATGAGTGGCCAGTAGGGCAGAGACGTCCGATAATGATGAGTGGCCAGTAGGGTAGAGACGTCCGATAATGATGAGTGGCCAGTAGGGCAGAGACGTCCGATAATGATAAGTGGCCAGTAGGGTAGAGACGTCCGATAATGATGAGTGGCCAGTAGGCAGAGACGTCCGATAATGATGAGTGGCCAGTAGGGTAGAGACGTCCGATAATGATGAGTGGCCTGTAAGGTAGAGACGTCCGATAATGATGAGTGGCCAGTACGGTAGAGACGTCCGATAATGATGAGTGGCCAGTAGAGGGTAGTGACGTCTGATAATGATCAGTGCCCAGTAGGGCAGAGACGTCCGATAATGATGAGTGGCCAGTAGGGCAGAGACGTCCGATAATGATGAGTGGCCAGTAGGGTAGAGACGTCCGATAATGATGAGTGGCCAGTAGGGCAGAGACGTCCGATAATGATGAGTGGCCAGTAGGGCAGAGACGTCCGATAATGATGAGTGGCCAGTAGGGTAGAGACGTCCGATAATGATGAGTGGCCAGTAGGGTAGAGACCCACACAACGTCACTATAGTATGTACACAGCGGTTGGAGGTGAGAGGTCAGAGTTCTTTGCTGTTGTTTACCTTGCACAATTCATTAAGAGTGGTACCTATGTTTTCAGCCAGGTCGAGTGGGAAGAACCAAGTTGCGATTGTACCCACGTCAAGTAGATAGCTAAGTCAACGCGCTATGCTTTGCTACAGTTGCTTTTGTTGCGATTTGGTAAAATATGTTGTAGAATGTTTGTTGTATAAATGTGAAAACAACAACATTAAGTCTAACAAGAAAATAATAGAAGGAAAAGGTATGTGTTAGCACTCGGATAAAATGACAAATAAACAACAGAAAAAAACAAAGAACAATATATGGTCCGAAGCAGGATCGAACCCGTACTCCATGACACTGCGCCTTGCCACGAGAAGCCGAACACTTTTTTAGCTGAGTGGCAGTGTTCCCTAGCGTTCGGCTTCTCGTGGCAAGGCGCAGTGCCATGGAGTACGGGTTCGATCCTGCTTCGGACCATATATTGTTCTTTGTTTTTTTCTGTTGTTGTTTATTTGTCATTTTTTCCGAGTGCTAACACATACCTTTTCCTTCTATTATTCCCTATTATCGCCTCGGAAGTTTCCCTGTTTAATAATATTTATTTATTATTATTTGTATCCTCTAACAAGAAAACTTGTGCTTATGTTGCATTCCCGACTAAGTGAGCTTTCTCTTATTCTTCTTTTACGTTAGCCCTTTGAAAGACGTTCAGTTTTAAGCTGACGTAGTTACGCTGTGTTGTCACTAAATATGCAACTTTCGATCCAACACATAGTTTTTGAGCATGTCATTTTTGAGTAACAGGCTGTCTTCCCTCTCGATCGCTACTCACTTGGTCAGACTAGAACGGTTCGTCTGTTTGTAGCAGTACGGCGATGAGGTGGAGTAGTATCTGGATGGTTCTGATTCACCGATCCTGACGCACACAGTCAGCTATGAGTCACTAATAGCTTTCAACCCTGGTGCTGGCATACGCCCTCGGACCCGCCTAATAACAAAAGTAAACACGAGACCAGGAAGTGAGCGAAGTACGCATGTACTGGCACGTGGTTCAAACAGGTTAAACTACAAGGACAGGAATACGGAAGCTACAACAGATCAATTGTTTAGACAGGTGCGTCATAACTGTACAGGTTGTTGAGGACAAAGGGATCAGATCTTGTCACATCATGAAGATCGTGTCATGATTATTGGTCCACACTAGCACGCTTTGGTGTCTTGTGGTTCCATATCGGCACGTGTTGCAGTGAGGAGTGAATCAACTTTGTTAAGGTTATGTTGGTCAACTTTGTGAAGATAATGTTGGTCAACTTTGTGAAGGTATTGTTGGTAACTTTGTGAAGGTATTGTTGGTCAATTTTGTGAAGGTAATGTTGGTCAACTTTGTGAAGATAATTTGGTCAACTTTGTAAAGGTAATGTTGGTCAACTTTGTGAAGGTAATGTCGGTCAACTTTGTGAAGGTATTGTCGGTCAACTTTGTGAAGGTAATGTTGGTCAACTTTGTGAAGATAATGTTGGTCAACTTTGTGAAGATAATGTTGGTCAACTTTGTAAAGGTAATGTTGGTCAACTTTGTGAAGGTAATGTTGGTCAACTTTGTGCAGATATTGTTGGTCAAATTTGTGAAGGTAACGTTGGTCAACTTTGTGAAGATAATGTTAGTCAACTTTGCGAAAATAACGTTGGTCAACTTTGGGAAGGTAATGTTGGTCAACTTTGTAAAGGTAATGTTGGTCAACTTTGTGAAGATAATGTTGGTCAACTTTGTGAAGATAATGTTGGTCAACTTTGTGAAGATAATGTTGGTCAACTTTGTAAAGGTAATGTTGGTCAACTTTGTGAAGGTAATGTTGGTCAACTTTGTGCAGATAATGTTGGTCAAATTTGTGAAGGTAACGTTGGTCAACTTTGTGAAGATAATGTTGGTCAACTTTGCGAAAATAACGTTGGTCAACTTTGTGAAGGTAATGTTGGTCAACTTTGTAAAGGTAATGTTGGTCAACTTTGTGAAGGTAATGTTGGTCAACTTTATAAAGTAATGTTGGTCAGGATAATCAATCATTTCGCTGGCGGTGGTGGTGATATTGATAACGATGAAGATGTTAAAACAGCAGGAGTTCTCTCTCTCTCTCTGCGATCAGGACTCAATCAGAGTTGGAGTCTAGACTCTCAAATGAAGTCTTCTGTCAGGTTAAGTGAATTGATCGGCCCCACAGACGGAACATCACATTTAGAGTCTGCCAGATCCACTCTGATTGAACACCCGTTAAAAACGTTGCACTGTACTCTGCGCCAGTGGCCTAGTGCATCCGATTTCAGCCAGCATTTTATTGAGGTTTGCTTTACTTGGCCTTTGATTGTCCCCAATCTTCATGCAAGGGGCAGATTGTCTTTTATGTAGGGGGATTCTGCCCTTAGATGGTCTGCCCTCCCAGGTTTACGTGCACCATCTGCCCGAGTCACTAGAGGTGACTAACACATACATGCACACACAAAGATATGAGATGGGAATAAAACAGACATGTACACAGCGATACGAGACATGACTAACATCTACACACATCAAGATATATGCCACATGACTAACATAGACATGCACATAAAGATATGAGATATGACTGACATAGACATGCACACAGAAAGATATAACACATACCCAACATAGACATACACACAAAGATATAAGATATGACTAACATAGGCATGCACACACAAAGATATGAGATGTGACTAACATAGCCATGCATACACAAGGATATGAGATGGGACAAATACAGACATGCACACACAAAGATATGAGATATGACTAACATAAACATGCACACCAAGATATGAGATACCCCAAACCCAGACATGCACACACGAAGATATGACACATGACTAACACAGATACACTCTTAGATATGAGATATTACTAACTCAGACGCACATAAAGATATGAGACACGAATAACACGGACACATCAAGATATGAGATATGACTAACATGACACACACCAAGATATGAGCCATGGCTAGCACACGCACACACACAAGCTAAGATTTGAGCCACGGCTAGCACAAAAACACACCAAGATATGAGCCATGACTAGCACAGAAACACATTAAGATATGAGCCATGGCTTCACGGAAAAACACCAAGAAATGAACCATGTCTAGCACATAAACACATTGTGGTATCCATATGCTTGGGTTTGTTGTAGTCTGCAGACTCTTCTTAACGTGGGAATCATCAACATACAAGACGCAGGCCCCGGTTAACTGTTCACAGGTTTCGTTCAAACAGTTGTCCGGAGACTTAATTGCAGTCTGACCCGTAGATCGTTTCCATGCATGCACAGTTCCCGGTTGACTGTCCACAGGTGTCGTTGAAACAGTTGTCCGGACATTTGAGAGTGCAGTCTGACCCGTAGTACGTTTCCTTGCACGTACAGTCTGCACTTTCCGGGTCACACATGATGTCACAGCAACCAGAACACGTCTGTTCACACTGTAACCCAAAGTTACCATCGGGACAAGTATCATTACAGGTATAGCCAGGATGTTTACAGCAGGAGTTGATAAAGCTCATACAAACTATGGTAATATAGAAATTATTGATGACGGAAAGAATAATGATGCTGATGGTGTTACTGTAAGAGTTGAGGTGTTGATGGTATTAGTAATGATGATAGGTGTGCTATTGATATAGTAGTAATGACTATTAAAAGTAAAAGTAAATGTTCCTTTCACGCCTTGCTAGATGTATGGGGAATATTGTATTAGTGACCGTATTTTTCTATGACCACGGCACATTTTTGGGTGATGTTCTCGGTAACACGTCAGGTCGCCTTCACTTCCCAGAAAAATCTCCGGTACCCATTTTTAGAGACTGTAATGCCTATTGCTGGATCAATAATCTGCTATTTAATCTGTCAAATGCTTATCAAACGGCACCCTTCACATCTTAGGCCCCACACCGTATAGTGTTAGTGTCCACATTTCTCCATGACGAACTGTATACTTTGTTGCTCATGTTGTCGGTACCACGCCAGGCCTCCATATTTTCCCATAAAATCTCTGGTACCCATTTTTAAAGACTGGTTGAACTAACAAACCGTGTTGATCCATCGAGAAAAATCACTACATCTGGGAATTGGACAGGGAGCTTTCTGATCACTAATGAGGACATTAATCACTCAGTCACTGGTGCATCTATTGCTGGATTATTAATTTTATAACAAGCAAAAGCAATAATTAAATACAACAAAATATTGATCAGACAATAAACATTAGCTAAATACAACAAATTAATTATTTAGCAAGAAACATTAGCTAGAAATGCAACAAGGCTTTACAGCAGATTTGTATTTGTATACTTTTGTATGTGTTTGTATGCTGTTGTATGCGTTTACCCGTGAGGATGGCTGGCTGTAGAAGAGAGTGCCCCAACTGGCGTCGAACAACATCATCACGATTAAGATTTTAGAAAGAACACCAAAGAACGAAATGCTCTAGAAAAGTTTTGTCCATCTCACATCTAACATCATTATCATCAGGTTCCGTGCTCGGAGGTGTTGGCGATCATGACTCTTCATCTCTCTCTTATGCTAGTGCTTCTTTTCAACTCTATTGTTTAAACAATCAACAAACACATACAACTAATCCCGCCGCCATTTTTTTAAAACCGGATTAAAAAAATGTTTTCTGATCGCCAAAATTGTCTGACGGGACATATGGATGAAAACAACAAAATTTCTAACATTTATCGCTTTGTGCCGATGTCCCAACTTGAAGGTCTGCATCGGCGTTTCTCGCATCAGAGCTGAAAACGTCTTCAACGGACGAAGTAGCCATTTATGTTATTATTATATCACTCTATGGAGTATTCCCGATGTGAGAACTGTGTTTGCCGTAGTAGTTGGATAACAAGTCCATCAACCCAATTGAAATAAATGTCTGCGCACGTAAGATGGTTTTACGGTATTCTACATGCTATTTTGTTTCCACGAGATATCTTCATTGTGATCCCCGATGTCTTCTATGCCACTGTATTTTCTTATTTTTATTTCTCATTCTAGTTCGAGCATTATTATTTCTAAGTACTAGAGTAATTAATGGGCGCAGCCATTGTTGTGTGTGTCACGTCATCATGATGGCTGGTCGAATATCCCTAGACCGGCTGTACGCTAATGATAAAAGGCGACATGACGGAGCTTTGTTAATGACTTTGCAGCAGTGAGGTGACTCCCGAAGTTTCATGTTAGTCAAGAGGGATGTTGTCTAGATTCAAGAGGGCTACTGTGAGATAGAGGGTAGACATGTGAACTGGTTTATAATTTCACGAATTCACATTACAGGGAGATCTTACGGTCTGTTGTTTGATGTGCGACGGGGATAATCCGATGACCATGTTTTATATGTTCGATTTGGAGTTAAAAACGACGTCCTTAACATCATCAAGCGCTATACATTAAACAAATATAGCGATCATCATTTTCAGGAGGACATGAACTTCCGGTCAATATGGTGGATAAGCGGCAAGAACCATTAAAGGTTATGCCTGAAACGTGTTCCTTACTGCAGTTTCCTCATATTCCAAGTCCGGATTGTTGCAGGAGCTACTGAATTAAGTGTTCTGTACACACCATGAGTTGTGCGTTTCATGCTTCGAGCAAGTGGGTGGTGGCGCGGGTATGGGAATACCGCGACTACAATGAAACTGATTTCATGAATAGGATAGAATTGATCTCCTAACTGCAATTAAAAATTGTGACACGTTAGCGTCATTATTAGCTGCCATAGAGTCAGCGTATAGGTCGGCATGGACGTACACTCATCTGAAGTCATTGTCCCCTAAGTTATTATTTCATCTTGAGGACAAGACGCTATGTCGGCGGAAACAGACATCGACTTAAAGCTGACTGTTTGCATCAGTAGATGACTGTTTGCGTCAGAACTAGAACTCAACTTATATGGCAACAGATGAGTCTGTCTAATTAAGTGAACGCGACAGAAACAGAAATATGTGCTGAGACGGAAAGTATCGAGCCGAAAGGTGTAGGTATTGCTGTAACCACGAAATAACGCATCAGCGCCCACTTAACGTTCTTGTAAATGCGAGGTATGTAGAGGAATGAGTAATTGTAAATAAATCGATATAGCGCAGCGCAAGGAGGCGTTAATGACGATCTTTTATGCTGGTCTACTTGAATATCAATGTACCAGTCAAACACCAGTGGAAAAAGATATACAGTGAAGACGATGGCGCTGGATAGGATACACACTACGGAAGCCAACTGAGAGTATTACACAACAGACCCTTTTTTGGAATCCCCAAGGGAAAAGACAAAGTGGAAGACCAAGGAATTCTTGGAGAAGACAGATAGAAGCAGAGATGAAGATGATGGGGAAGACATGGAATGATCTGAAAAGAATGGCAAAAAACAGAATGACTTGGAAAGTGTTTGTTGAAGACCTATGCTCCACTGGGAGCTGAAAGTGTTTGTTGAAGACCTATGCTCCACTGGGAGCTGAAAGTGTTTGTTGAAGACCTATGCTCCACTGGGAGCTGAAAGTGTTTGTTGAAGACCTATGCTCCACTGGGAGCTAAAAAGGTAAAGAAGAAAAGGCTTGAATATTGTCATGGAGAAATGTGGACACTATATGGTGTGTGGCCTAAGACGCGTAGGGCGCCGTTTGATAAGCATTAGACAGATTAAACAGCAGATTAATAAGCCAACTATAGGCATTACAGTCTCTAAAAATGGATACCATAGATTTTTCTGGGAAGTAAAGGCGGCCTGGCGTGATACCGACCGCATTAGCCAAAAATTTGCCGTGGTCATAGAAAAATATGGTGACTAACACCATATACATCACGCCTAGCAAGGCGTGAAGGGAACCTTGACTAGACTTAACTATCATGTGTTTTTCATTTTATTTCTGAAACTTACTTCTGCTCCTCGTTAGCTCCTAAAAGGATGTTAAACGAGTTTAGATGCTACATGTTTGTCTTCAGCAAATGGCGATTTATCAGCGTTATAAACAATGTAACTATTAGAATAATCATCACAGCGTTATAAACAATGTAATTGGTAGAATAATCATCACAGCGTTATAAACAATGTAATTGGTAGAATAATCATCACAGCGTTATAAACAATGTAATTGGTAGAATAATCATCACAGCGTTATAAACAATGTAATTGGTAGAATAATCATCACAGCGTTATAAACAATGTAATTGGTAGAATAATCATCACAGCGTTATAAACAATGTAATTGGTAGAATAATCATCACAGCGTTATAAACAATGTAATTGGTAGAATAATCATCACAGCGTTATAAACAATGTAATTGGTAGAATAATCATCACAGCGTTATAAACAATGTAATTGTTAGAATAATCATCACAGCGTTATAAACAATGTAATTGTTAGAATAATCATCACAGTGTTATAAACAATGTAATTGGTAGAATAATCATCACTGCACATCAGTCGAATCTATAGGTACTCTGATATTCTTCCCCCTCCCCAATTCCTAGATAATCTCGATAAAAACCTGGAGAACCCTGACCCACGTGCACGAACTCCATCGCACGGCTTGGCAATCACGGAGTGTGGAGGTTTTTTTTCTTTTCTGACGAAGTTGTCTGTACAGCGGCCATATTTGTGACCTACTCTTCTAATTTCAGCTGCCAACGATTCTTTCACTTGCCAGAGTATAATATTAATAGTTATATCTAGGTCAGGTCATCTACAAAATATGCTCGCCTTTTTATAAACTTTTGAACAAGTTCTAGTTGCGCATTTGTTTGTCAAGTTGAGCATTTGTTTGTCAAGTTGCGCATTTGTTTGTCAAGTCGCGCATTTGTTTGTCAAGTTGCGTATTGGTTTGTCAAGTCGCGCATTTGTTTGTCAAGTCGCGCATTTGTTTGTCAAGTCGCGCATTTGTTTGTCAAGTTGCGTATTGGTTTGTCAAGTGGCGCATTTGTTTGTCAAGTCGCGCATTTGTTTGTCAAGTCGCGCATTTGTTTGTCAAGTCGCGCATTTGTTTGTCAAGTTGCGTATTTGTTTGTCAAGTCGCGCATTTGTTTGTCAAGTTGCGCATTTGTTTGTCAAGTCGCGCATTTGTTTGTCAAGTGGCGCATTTGTTTGTCAAGTCGCGCATTTGTTTGTCAAGTCGCGCATTTGTTTCAAGTTGCGCATTTGTTTGTCAAGTCGCGCATTTGTTTGTCAAGTTGCGCATTTGTTTGTCAAGTCGCGCATTTGTTTGTCAAGTTGCGCATTTGTTTGTGTCGACATGTAAACCACGAGGCAGACAATGCAATTATTCTCATGTAAAACAACAGGTTGCTGCTTTTATTGGCCTGCCTGGTCTTTGTAAATGAAACAATTGGGTTGCCGGATGTATTAAGTACAGAGAGTTAGCACATATTTGGTTAATGATGTTGCTGTGTGCTTAATTTTGTCGTGAATGACGTGGTCAACACGAGACCGTCACATTTTCCAGAGAAAATCACATTTTCAGAAATGAGCTGAAATCTCGAGGAGATTAAGTGGTGTTCTGGTGTTATCATAGTTCGGAGATAAAAATAGCATGGGATGATAATATCAATATCATCACTAGTATCGTAGCTGGAGGATGTAACGGTCATGACTAGCATCATAGCTCGTGGATGATATCATGACAAGGATCATAGCTTGAGGATGATAAGATAATAACTAGCATCATAGCTCGGGGATGATAAGATCTTGACTGGTATCATAACTCGGGGGTGATATAGATCACAACTAGCATCATAGCTCGTGGATGATAAGATCTTGACTGGTATCATAACTCGGGGGTGAAATAGATCATAACTAGCATCATAGCTCGTGGATGATAAGATCTTGACTGGTATCATAGCTCGGGGATGATAAGATCTTGACTGGTATCATAGCTCGGGGATGATAAGATCATGACTAGCATCATAACTCGGGGATGATAAGATCATAACTAGCATCATAGCTCGGGGATGATAAGATCATAACTAGCATCAGAACTCGAGGATGATAAGATCATAACTAGCATCATAACTCGAGGATGATAAGATCATAACTAGCATCATAGCTCGAGGATGATAAGATCATAACTAGCATCATAACTCGGGGATGATAAGATCATGACTAGCATCATAACTCGAGGATGATAAGATCATAACTAGCATCATAACTCGAGGATGATAAGATCATGACTAGCATCATAACTCGGGGATGGTAAGATCATGACAAGCATCATAGCTCGAGGATGATAAGATCATAACTAGTATCATAACTGGGGGATGATAAGATCATGACTAGCATCATAGCTCGAAGATGATAAGATCATAACTAGCATCATAACTCGGGGATGATAAGATCATGACTAGCATCATAACTCGGGGATGATAAGATCATGACTAGCATCATAACTCGAGGATGATAAGATCATAACTAGCATCATAGCTCGATTATGATAAGATCATAACTAGCATCATAACTCGAGGATGATAAGATCATAACTAGCATCATAACTCGAGGATGATAAGATCATGACTAGCATCATAACTCGGGGATGGTAAGATCATGACTAGCATCATAGCTCGAGGATGATAAGATCATAACTAGCATCATAACTGGGGGATGATAAGATCATGACTAGCATCATAGCTCGAGGATGATAAGATAATAACTAGCATCATAACTCGGGATGATAATATCATGACTAGCATCATAACTCGGGGATGAAAAGATCATGACTAGCATCATAACTCGAGGATGATAGGATCATAACTAGCATCATAGCTCGGGGATGATAAGATCATGACTAGCATAATAGCTCGGGGATGATTAGATCATGACTAGCATCATAGCTCGAGCATGATAAGATCATGACTAGCATCATAACTCGGGGATGATAAGATCATGACCAGCTTCATAACTCGGGGATGATAAGATCATGACTAGCATCATAACTCGAGGATGATAAGATCATAACTAGCATCATAACTCGGGGATGATAAGATCATGACTAGCTTCATAACTCGGGGATAATAAGATCATGACTAGCATCCTAACTCGGGGATGATAAGATCATGACTAGCATCATAACTCCTGGATGATAAGATCATGACTAGCATCATAGCTCGGAGATGATAAGATCATGACTAGCATCATAGCTCGGGGATGATAAGATCATGACTAGCATCATAGCTCGGGGATGATAAGATCATGACTAGCATCATAGCTCGGGAATGATAAGATCATGACTAGCATCATAGCTCGGGGATGATAAGATCATGACTAGCATCATAACTCGGGGATGATAAGATCATGACTAGCATCATAGCCCGGGGATGATAAGATCATGACTAGCATCATCACTCGGGGATGACAAGATCATGACTAGCATCATAACTCTGGGATGATAAGATCATGACTAGCATCATAACTCGGGGATGATAAGATCATGACTAGCATCATAGCTCGGCGATGATAAGATCATGACTAGCATCATAACTCGGGAATGATAAGATCATGACTAGCATCATAACTCGGGATGATAAGATCATGACTAGCATCATAACTCGAGGATGATAAGATCATGACTAGCATCCTAACTCGGGGATGATAAGATCATGACTAGCATCTTCACTCGGGGATGATAAGATCATGACTAGCATCATAGCTCGGGGATGATACGATCATGACTAGCATCATAGCTTGGGGATGATAAGATCATGACTAGCATCATAGCTCGGGGATGATAAGATCATGACTAGCATCATAACTCGGGGATGATAAGATCATGACTAGCATCATAACTAGGGGATGATAAGATCATGACTAGCATCATAGCTCGGCGATGATAAGATCATGACTAGCATCATAACTCGGGGATGATAAGATCATAACTAGCATCATAGCTCGGGATGATAGTATCATGACTAGCATTATAGCTCGGGGATGATAAGATCATGACTAGCATCATAGCTCGGGGATGATAAGATCATGACTAGTATCATAGATCGGGGATGATAAGATCATGACTAGCATCATAGCTCGGGGATGATAGTATCATGACTAGCATTATAACTCGGGGATGATATGATCATGGATAGCATCATAGCTCGGGGATGATAAGATCAGGACTAGCATCATAGCTCGGGGATGATAAGATCATGACTAGCATCATAGCTCGGGGATGATAAGATCATGACTAGCATCATAGCTCGGGGATGATAAGATCAGGACTAGCATCATAGCTCGGGGATGATAAGATCATGACTAGCATCATAGCTCGGGGATGATAAGATCAGGACTAGCATCATAGCTCGGGGATGATAAGATCATCACTAGCATCATAACTCGAGGATGATACGATCATGACTAGCATCATAGCTCGGGAATGATAAGATCATGACTAGCATCATAGCTCGGGGATGATAAGATCATGACTAGCATCATAGCTCGGGGATGATATGATCATGGATAGCATCATAGCTCGGGGATGATAAGATCAGGACTAGCATCATAGCTCGGGGATGATAAGATCATGACTAGCATCATAGCTCGGGGATGATAAGATCATGACTAGCATCATAGCTCGGGGATGATAAGATCATGACTAGCATCATCACTCGGGGATGACAAGATCATGACTAGCATCATAACTCGGGGATGATACGATCATAGCATCATAACTCGGGGATGATAAAATCATGACTAGCACCATAGCTCGGCGATGATAAGATCATGACTAGCATCATAGCTCAGGGATTATAAGATCATGACTAGCATCATAACTCGGGGATGATAAGATCATGACTAGCATCATAACTCGGGGATGATAAGAGCATGACTAACATCATAACTCGAGGATGATACGATCATGACTAGCATCATAGCTCGGGGATGATAAGATCATGACTAGCATCATAACTCGGGGATGATAAGATCATGACTAGCATCATAGCTCGAGGATGATAAGATCATAACTAGCATCAAAGCTCGGGGATGTTAAGATCATGACTAGCATCATAGCTCGAGGATGATAAGATCATAACTAGCATCATAACTCGGGGATGATAAGATCATGACTAGGATCATAACTCGGGGATGATAAGATCATGACTAGCATCATAACTCGGGAATGATAAGATCATGACTAGCATCATAACTCGGGGATGATAAGATCATAACTAGCATCATAGCTCGGGGATGATAATATCATGACTAGCATCATAACTCGGGGATGATAAGATCATGACTAGCATCATAACTCGAGGATGATAAGATCATGACTAGCATCCTAACTCGGGGATGATAAGATCATGACTAGCATCTTCACTCGGGGATGATAAGATCATGACTAGCATCATAGCTCGGGGATGATACGATCATGACTAGCATCATAGCTTGGGGATGATAAGATCATGACTAGCATCATAGCTCGGGGATGATAAGATCATGACTAGCATCATAACTCGGGGATGATAAGATCATGACTAGCATCATAACTCGGGGATGATAAGATCATGACTAGCATCATAGCTCGGCGATGATAAGATCATGACTAGCATCATAACTCGGGGATGATAAGATCATAACTAGCATCATAGCTCGGGATGATAGTATCATGACTAGCATTATAGCTCGGGGATGATAAGATCATGACTAGCATCATAGCTCGGGGATGATAAGATCATGACAAGTATCATAGATCGGGGATGATAAGATCATGACTAGCATCATAGCTCGGGGATGATAGTATCATGACTAGCATTATAGCTCGGGGATGATATGATCATGGATAGCATCATAGCTCGGGGATGATAAGATCAGGACTAGCATCATAGCTCGGGGATGATAAGATCATGACTAGCATCATAGCTCGGGGATGATAAGATCATGACTAGCATCATAGCTAGCATCATAGCATGATCAGGGGATGGAGATCAGGACTAGCATCATAGCTCGGGATGATAAGATCATGACTAGCATCATAGCTCGGGGATGATAAGATCAGGACTAGCATCATAGCTCGGGGATGATAAGATCATCACTAGCATCATAACTCGAGGATGATACGATCATGACTAGCATCATAGCTCGGGAATGATAAGATCAGGACTAGCATCATAGCTCGGGGATGATAAGATCATGACTAGCATCATAGCTCGGGGATGATATGATCATGGATAGCATCATAGCTCGGGGATGATAAGATCAGGACTAGCATCATAGCTCGGGGATGATAAGATCATGACTAGCATCATAGCTCGGGGATGATAAGATCATGACTAGCATCATAGCTCGGGGATGATAAGATCATGACTAGCATCATCACTCGGGGATGACAAGATCATGACTAGCATCATAACTCGGGGATGACAAGATCATGACTAGCATCATAACTCGGGGATGATACGATCATAGCATCATAACTCGGGGATGATAAAATCATGACTAGCATCATAGCTCGGCGATGATAAGATCATGACTAGCATCATAGCTCGGGGATGATAAGATCATGACTAGCATCATAACTCGGGGATGATAAGATCATGACTAGCATCATAGCCCGGGGATGATAAGATCATGACTAGCATCATCACTCGGGGATGACAAGATCATGACTAGCATCATAACTCTGGGATGATAAGATCATGACTAGCATCATAACTCGGGGATGATAAGATCATGACTAGCATCATAGCTCGGCGATGATAAGATCATGACTAGCATCATAACTCGGGAATGATAAGATCATGACTAGCATCATAACTCGGGGATGATAAGATCATGACTAGCATCATAACTCGAGGATGATAAGATCATGACTAGCATTCTAACTCGGGGATGATAAGATCATGACTAGCATCTTCACTCGGGGATGATAAGATCATGACTAGCATCATAGCTCGGGGATGATACGATCATGACTAGCATCATAGCTTGGGGATGATAAGATCATGACTAGCATCATAGCTCGGGGATGATAAGATCATGACTAGCATCATAACTCGGGGATGATAAGATCATGACTAGCATCATAACTCGGGATGATAAGATCATGACTAGCATCATAGCTCGGCGATGATAAGATCATGACTAGCATCATAACTCGGGGATGATAAGATCATAACTAGCATCATAGCTCGGGATGATAGTATCATGACTAGCATTATAGCTCGGGGATGATAAGATCATGACTAGCATCATAGCTCGGGGATGATAAGATCATGACTAGTATCATAGATCGGGGATGATAAGATCATGACTAGCATCATAGCTCGGGGATGATAGTATCATGACTAGCATTATAGCTCGGGGATGATATGATCATGGATAGCATCATAGCTCGGGGATGATAAGATCAGGACTAGCATCATAGCTCGGGGATGATAAGATCATGACTAGCATCATAGCTCGGGGATGATAAGATCATGACTAGCATCATAGCTCGGGGATGATAAGATCAGGACTAGCATCATAGCTCGGGGATGATAAGATCATGACTAGCATCATAGCTCGGGGATGATAAGATCAGGACTAGCATCATAGCTCGGGGATGATAAGATCATCACTAGCATCATAACTCGAGGATGATACGATCATGACTAGCATCATAGCTCGGGAATGATAAGATCAGGACTAGCATCATAGCTCGGGGATGATAAGATCATGACTAGCATCATAGCTCGGGGATGATATGATCATGGATAGCATCATAGCTCGGGGATGATAAGATCAGGACTAGCATCATAGCTCGGGGATGATAAGATCATGACTAGCATCATAGCTCGGGGATGATAAGATCATGACTAGCATCATAGCTCGGGGATGATAAGATCATGACTAGCATCATCACTCGGGGATGACAAGATCATGACTAGCATCATAACTCGGGGATGATACGATCATAGCATCATAACTCGGGGATGATAAAATCATGACTAGCATCATAGCTCGGCGATGATAAGATCATGACTAGCATCATAGCTCAGGGATTATAAGATCATGACTAGCATCATAACTCGGGGATGATAAGATCATGACTAGCATCATAACTCGGGGATGATAAGAGCATGACTAACATCATAACTCGAGGATGATACGATCATGACTAGCATCATAGCTCGGGGATGATAAGATCATGACTAGCATCATAACTCGGGGATGATAAGATCATGACTAGCATCATAGCTCGAGGATGATAAGATCATAACTAGCATCAAAGCTCGGGGATGTTAAGATCATGACTAGCATCATAGCTCGAGGATGATAAGATCATAACTAGCATCATAACTCGGGGATGATAAGATCATGACTAGGATCATAACTCGGGGATGATAAGATCATGACTAGCATCATAACTCGGGAATGATAAGATCATGACTAGCATCATAACTCGGGGATGATAAGATCATAACTAGCATCATAGCTCGGGGATGATAATATCATGACTAGCATCATAGCTCGGGGATGATAAGATCATGACTAGCATCATAGCTCGTGGATGATAATATCATGACTAGCATCATAGCTCGGGGATGATAGTATCATGACTAGCATTATAGCTCGGGGATGATAAGATCATGGATAGCATCATAGCTCGGGGATGATAAGATCATGACTAGCATCATAGCTCGGGGATGATAAGATCATAACTAGCATCATAACTCGGGGAGTATAAGATCATAACTATCATGTTGGCCTCAAGTGGACATTTGAACCTCGAAACTTGAGGTCAGCAATATAATGTGTGTCTATGTAATTTCTATTCAAGATTTGCTGACAGAAACAAGAGTTCTTGTTGTCTCACAATGTTACAACATTTAATTGTTATTCTTTCTTCTAATCTCTTATTGTTTGTATTCTTAAAAAAATGTCGTGGTCTCACCAGAGACATGCGCCCTCTATTCACAAGCCCACAGAAATATCCCTCGCCGGACATCAGACAATGGACTAAAGATACATTTATTTTTTCCATGTGCAATATTTTCTATTGTCTCGTTTCTGGACATTAATTTCTTAATTTGTTTTTGTGTCTATTTCTTTTTTTTTTTTTTTACTTTTTTTCCTATTGACAGGTAATATCGTTAAACCTACCGTATCTGTCTATTATTATCATTCCAGGTTAGGCGATGCGCTTGTTATATTTTGTGCATTACAATCTTTTATTCATTATTTTTCTCTGAAACATTTTTTTACGTACAGTTTTACAAGAGTTTCCCTAATTATATATAGCCTACTTTCCTTGTTTATTTTTCTGTCAATGTCTAAACTCAATTTTGAAAGCTCAGTTCTTTATATCAAATGCGAGGGAGAAGGAGAGAAAGAGAGAGAGAGAGAGAGAGAGAGAGAGAGATAAAGAGAGCGAGAGAGAGACAGATTGGGAGAGAGCGGTAACGAGAGAGAGAGAGAGCGAGAGAGAGATAAGGAGAGAGCGGGAGAGAGAGAGAGCGAGAGAGATAGGGAGAGAGCGGAAAAGAGAGAGCGAGAGAGAGATAGGGAGAGAGCGGGAGAGAAAGAGAGCGAGAGAGAGAGAGCGAGAGAGAAAGAGAGAGAAAGAGAGTACATCTGTACTATTAAACAACTTAATTATCTCAACTAACAGATGCTTAAGAACAAATTGAAAGAATCGCATTTTCCGGGCACAAAAAAATAAAACCAATATTTGAATTGAAACAATAATTATGATAAAATCTAAAAACAGTCTTTACTGCAATTCGCACATGTTCGAAATTATTGGTATCCACACATTTTTCCCACACAAAATTATCTTATTTTATTGATGAAAATCTTTTGTTGACAGTTTACCATGCACCTTCACAAATTAAGGAAAGAACGACATTTTTCTTCGTTTAAATATGAAGTTATTTCCCTTGGCCAGAGATCAAGAAAACAATTTCTAGTTTAGCACACATCCGTGACGTCATTCAGGGCTGCAGCAAAGGCCTATAACTTCCTACGGGTCAAGGTCTTTGTTGAGTTCCCCATGATTGGTCCACAATCTATTCTCTACTGCTTCTATTGTCCATAATCTATTCTCTACTGCTTCTATTGTCCATAATCTATTCTCTACTGCTTCTATTGTCCACAATCTGTTGTCTACTGCTTCTATTATCAACAATCTATTATCTACTGCTTCTATTGTCCACAATCTGTTGTCTACTGCTTCTATTGTCCACAATCTATTCTCTGCTGCTTCTATTGTCCACAATCTATTCTCTACTACTTCTGTTGTCAACAATCTATTCTCTACTACTTCTATTGTCCAAAATCTATTCTCTACTACTTCTATTGTCAACAATTTATTCTCTACTACTTCTATTGTCCAAAATCTATTCTCTACTACTTCTATTGTCCACAATCTATTATCTACTGCTTCTATTGTCCACAATCTATCCTCTACTGCATCTATTGTCCACAATCTGTTGTCTACTGCTTCTAATGTCCACAATCTATTGCCTACTACTTCTATTGTCCACAATCTATTGTCTAATGCATCTAATGCCCAAAATCTATTCTCTACTGCTTCTATTGTCCACAATCTGTTGTCTACTAATTCTATTGTCCACAATCTTCTCTACTTCTATTGTCCACAATATATTCTCTACTGCTTCTATTATCCACAATCTATTCTCTACTAATGCCATTGTCCACAATCTATTCTCTACTACTTCTATTGTCCACAATTTGTTGCCTCCTACTTCTATTGTCCACAATCTGTTGTCTACTACTTCGATTGTCCACAATTTGTTGTCTACTACTTCTATTGTCCACAATTTGTTGCCTACTACTTCTATTGTCCACAATTTGTTGCCTACTACTTCTATTGTACACATTCTGTTCTCTACTACTTCTATTGTACACATTCTGTTCTCTACTACTTCTATTGTACACATTCTGTTCTCTTCTACTTCTATTCTACACATTCTGTTCTCTACTACTTCGATTGCCATAATTTGTTGTCTACTACTTCTATTGTCCACAATTTGTTGTCTTCTACTTCTATTGTCCACAATTTTTTGACTACTACTTCTATTGTCCACAATTTGTTGTCTACTAATTCTATTGTCCACAATTTGTTGTCTACGACTTCTATTGTCCACAATTTGTTGTCTACTACTTCTATTGTCCATAATTTGTTGTCTACTACTTCTATTGTCCTCAATTTGTTGTCTACTACTTCTATTGTCCACAATTGTTGTCTACTACTTCCATTGTCCACAATTTGTTGTCTACTACTTCTATTGTCCACAATTTGTTGTCTACTACTTCTATTGTCCACAATTTGTTGTCTGCTACTTCTGTTGTCCACAATTTGTTGTCTACTACTTCTATTGTCCACAATTTGTTGTCTTCTACTTCTATTGTCCACAATTTGTTGTCTTCTACGCCTATTGTCCACAATTTGTTGTCTACTACTTCTATTGTCCACAATTTGTTGTCTTCTACTTCTATTGTCCACAATTTGTTGTCTTCTACTTCTATTGTCCACAATTGGTTGTCTTCTACTTCTATTGTCCACAATTGGTTGTCTTCTACTTCTATTGTCCACAATTTGTTGTCTACTACTTCTATTGTCCACAATTTGTTGTTTTCTACTTCTATTGTCCACAATTTGTTGTCTTCTACTTCTATTGTCCACAATTGGTTGTCTTCTACTTCTATTGTCCACAATTTGTTGTCTACTACTTCTATTGTCCACAATTTGTTGTTTTCTACTTCTATTGTCCACAATTTGTTGTCTTCTACGTCTATTGTCAACAATTTGTTGTCTTCTACTTCTATTGTCAACAATTTGTTGTCTACTACTTCTATTGTTCACAATCTGTTGCCTACTACTTCTATTATCCACGATCTATTGTCTATTACTTCTATTGTCCACAATCTATTGTCTATTACTTCTATTGTCCACAATCTATAGTCTATTAGTTCTAGTGTCCACAATCTCTTGTCTATTGCTTCTATTGTCCACAATCTATTGTCTGTTACTTCAAGTGTATAAAATCTATTGTCTATTACTTCTATTGTACACAATCTATTGTCTATTGCTTCTATTGTCCACAGTCTATTGTCTATTGCTTCTATTGTCCACAATCTATTGTCTTTTGCTTCTATTTTCCACAATCTATTGTCTATTACTTCTATTGTCCACAATCAATTGTCTAATGCTTCTATTGTCCACAATCTATTGTCTATTACTTCTATTGTCCACAATATATTGTCTATTGCTTCTATTGTCCACAATCTATTGTCTAATACTTCTATTGTCCACAATATATTGTCTATTACTTCTATTGTCCACAATCTATTGTCTATTACTTCTATTGTCCACAATCTATTGTCTATTGCTTCAATTGTCCACAATCAATTGTCTATTACTTCTATTGTCCACAATCTATTGTCTATTGCCTCTATTTTCCACAATTTGTTGCCTACTACTTCTATTGTCCACAATTTGTTGACTACTACTTCTATTGTCTACATTTTGTTGCCTACTTCTAATGTACACATTCTGTTGTCTACTACTTCGATTGTACACATTCTGTTGTCTACTACTTCTATTGTCCACAATTTGTTGCCTACTACTTCTATAATCCACAATCTCTTGTCTACTATTTCTATTGCCCACAATTTGTTGTCTTAGCTTCTATTGTCCACAATCTTTTGTCTACTAATTCTATTGTCCACAATTTGTTGGTTCCTACTTCTATTGTCCATAATTTGTTGCCCCCTACTTCTATTGTCCACAGTCTGTTGCCTACTACTTCTATTGTCCACAATCTGTTGTCTACTACTTCTATTGTACACATTCTGTTCTCTACTACTTTTATTGTCCACAATTTGTTGTCTTCTACTTCTATTGTCCACAATTTGTTGCCTACTACTTCTATTGTCCACAATGTGTGGCCTACTACTTCTGTTATCCACGATCTATTTTCTATTACTTCTATTGTCCACAATCTATTTTCTATTACTTCTAGTGTCCGCAATCTATTGTCTATTGCTTCTATTTTCCACAATCTATTGTCTATTACTTCTAGTGTCCACAATCTTTTGTCTATTACTTCTATTGTCCACAATCTATTGTCTATTGCTTCTATTTTCCATAATCTATTGTCTATTACTTCTATTGTCCACAATATATTATCTATTACTTCTAGTGTCCACAATCTATTGTCTATTGCTTCTATTGTCAACAATCTATTGTTTATTGCTTCTATTGTCCATAATCTATTGTCTATTACTTCTTGTGTCTAAAATCTTTTGTCTTTTACTTCTATTGTCTACAATCTATTGTCTATTGCTTCTATTGTCCACAATCTATTGTCTATTGCTTCTATTGTCCACAAACTATTGTCTTTTGCTTCTATTTTCCACAATCTATTGTCTATTAATTCTAGTGTTCACATTCTATTGTCTATTGCTTCTAATGTCCGCAATCTATTGTCTATTGCTTCTATTTTCCACAATATAATGTCTATTGCTTCTATTTTCCACAATCTAATATCTATTATTTCTATTGTCCACAAACAATTGTCTATTATTTCTATTGTCCACAATCTATTGTCTTTGCTTCTTTTTTCCACAATCTGTTGTCTATTATTTCTAGTGTCCACAATCTATTGTCTATTATTTCTATTGTCCACAATCTATTGTCTATTACTTCTAGTGTCCACAATCTATTGTCTATTATTTCTATTTTCCACAATCTAATGTCTATTACTTCTAGTGTCCACAATCTATTGTCTATTATTTCTATTGTCTACAATCTATTGTCTATTATTTCTATTGTCCACAATCTATTGTCTTTTGCTTCTATTTTCCACAATCTATTGTCTATTACTTCTAGTGTCCACAATCTATTGTCTATTACTTCTTTTGTCCACAATCTATTATCTATTGCTTCTATTGCCCAGAATCTATTATCTATTGCTTCTATTGTCCACAATCTATTATCTAATGCTTCTATTGTCCACAATCTATTATCTATTGCTTCTATTGTCCACAATCTATTATCTATTGCTTCTATTGCACAGAATCTATTATCTATTGCTTCTATTGTCCACAATCTATTATCTATTTCTTCTATTGTCCACAAACTATTGTCTTTTGCTTCTATTTTCCACAATCTATTGTCTATTAATTCTAGTGTTCACATTCTATTGTCTATTGCTTCTAATGTCCACAATCTATTGTCTATTGCTTCTATTTTCCACAATATAATGTCTATTGCTTCTATTTTCCACAATCTAATATCTATTATTTCTATTGTCCACAAACAATTGTCTATTATTTCTATTGTCCACAATCTATTGTCTTTTGCTTCTTTTTTCCACAATCTGTTGTCTATTATTTCAAGTGTCCACAATCTATTGTCTATTATTTCTATTGTCCACAATCTATTGTCTATTACTTCTAGTGTCCACAATCTATTGTCTATTATTTCTATTTTCCACAATCTAATGTCTATTACTTCTAGTGTC
This sequence comes from Megaustenia siamemsis, assembly GCA_032433765.1. NCBI lineage: Eukaryota > Metazoa > Mollusca > Gastropoda > Stylommatophora > Ariophantidae > Megaustenia > Megaustenia siamemsis. The sequence continues at coordinate 27,636,631 of JAVIAB010000156.1, forward strand.
CACAATCTATTGTCTATTATTTATATTGTCTACAATCTATTGTCTATTATTTCTATTGTCCACAATCTATTGTCTTTTGCTTCTATTTTCCACAATCTATTGTCTATTACTTCTAGTGTCCACAATCTATTGTCTATTACTTCTTTTGTCCACAATCTATTATCTATTGCTTCTATTGCCCAGAATCTATTATCTATTGCTTCTATTGTCCACAATCTATTATCTAATGCTTCTATTGTCCACAATCTATTATCTATTGCTTCTATTGTCCACAATCTATTATCTATTGCTTCTATTGCCCAGAATCTATTATCTATTGCTTCTATTGTCCACAATCTATTATCTATTTCTTCTATTGTCCACAATCTATTGTCTATTGCTTCTATTGTACACAATCTATTATCTTTTGCTTCTATTGCCCAAAATCTATTGTCTATTACTTCTATTGTCCACAATCTATTATCTATTGCTTCTATTGTCCATAATTGTCTAATACTTCTAGTGCCGCCCGTGCGCTGCCGGGGCCCGGAAGGGGAGTAAAGAATAGTGGCGCTGTACCCTACCAGGCATGATCGTAAGTGGCAAGAAAGTAGGGTTGGGCATGGGACTGGCTGTTCCATATTGTAAAAAAACAAGCCGAAAAAACTTCACAAACATGGACAAGTTAAAGAGAGAAAAAGTAAATCCGCCTTCCATGAAAGAAAAGGGCTTTCTGTCTAAGCGACGTATGACGCAAGCCGGAGAAAGCCGTAAGGAGTCCGGGTTGCCGACTCACTCTTTGTCTACCAGGAAATCCTCCAGAATTGGCACCTGGAATGTTCGTACTCTAAACGAACAAGGAAAAACTGCTCAGGCAGCAGCAGAAATGACAAACTACAAGATATTCTGGGAATGTGTGAAACAAGATGGCTAGGAACGGGAAAAATAAAACTAAATACTGGAGAGATCATTTTATCCTCAGGACACCAGAAACCTGGAGCACAACGTAGTAAAGGAGTAGCTATAATGCTATCAAGGAATGCACAGAAGACACTAATAGAATGGGAAGCAGTAGGACCGAGACTAATGAGAGCAACATTTAAAAAACCAAAACAAAATAAAATTACACATTATCCAATGCACCAACCAACGATAAAGATGATTTAGTTAAAGATGATTTCTATAAACAACTACAATGTCTGATGGATGCAAGACAAGCCAAGGATATTATAATCTTGATGGGAGACCTAAATGCTAAAGTAGGATCAGACAACAGAGGCTTCGAAGAGATTATGGGAAAACATGGACTTGGAGATATAAACGAGAATGGAGAGATATTTGTGAATTTCTGCGCCCTTAATCAAGTGAGCCTAGGTGGAACAATATTCCAACATAAAAGAATACACAAAGCTACATGGGTGTCACCAGATCATAGAACGGAAAATCAAATTGATCACATATGTATTAATAATAAGTTTAAGTCATCCTTACAGGATGTAAAAGTATATAGAGGGGCAGATGTAGCTTCTGATCATCATCTTCTGATAGCCAAACTTAAAATTAAACCAAAAAGGTATACTACAACGAATAAGGGTAGAAAGTATTTCAATGTAGGGTTTCTTAAAGAACAAGGAATTAAAGATAAATTCGCAGTCACAATATCAAACAAATACAAAGTCCTCCAACAACTAGAAAATACAATAAATAAAGAAGATCATTGGAAACAAGTAAACGATATATGGAAAGAGACATGCGAAGAAATACTAGGGAAAAGAGAACGCCAGAATTAGGCATGAATGACAGCAGAGACCCTGGGCAAAATTAAAGAAAGAAAGAACAAGAAAGCAGACATAAATAAAAGCGAAACGAGAAGTAATAAAGCCAAGACACAGGAACCTTACACAGAGGTGAACAAAGAAGTGAGAAGATGCATTAAAAGGGATAAGATGAAATATATAGATGAACTAGATAAAGAGGCAGAAGAAGCAGTAAATAAAGGGAATATGAAAGAATTGTACAACAGCACAAAGAAATTAAGTGGAAAATACAAACAGATCAATGCATTTATGAAAGATAAGGAAGGAAATCTGTTTATTAATATAAGGGAACAAATAGAGAGATGGAAAGAGCACTTTGAAGAACTTTTGAATAGACCCGGCTCAAATAATCCTCCAGATATACTACCAGCAGAAGAAGAGTTACATGTTAACTGTGTGAAACCAAGGAAAGAAGAAATAATGAAAGCCATCAAACTATTAAAAAATGGTAAAGCCACAGGACCAGATGAAATTCCTTCTGAAGCCATCAAAGCAGATATTAACACCTCTACCAAGATGCTACATAATCTATTAGATAAAATTTGGGAGAGGGAAGAAATACCTATAGATTGGAAAGAAGGTTATATGATCAAACTACCAAAGAAAGGAAGTTTACAGGAGTGCACAAATTATAGGGGAATAAGGATACTATCAGTGCCAGGAAAAATATTAAGCAGAATCATTCTGGAGAGACTAAATGAGGCCATAGAGAAACATCTGAGAGATGAACAAGCAGGTTTTAGGAAGAACAGATCATGTGCTGATCAAATAACTACTCTACGTATAATAGTTGAACAAAGTTTAGAACTAAAATCCCCACTTTATATTGGATTCATAGATTACGAAAAGGCATTTGATAGTTTAGACAAAAGAATGCTTTGGAAGCTGCTGAGTCATTACGGAATCCCCATAAAGTTTATTAACCTGATAAAAACAATGTATGAAGGAACGAAATGTAGTGTGGTGCAAGAAGGACAGCTTACAGAAACATTTGAAATAAGAACAGGAGTAAGGCAAGGATGCCTTCTGTCTCCATTTCTCTATCTACTGGCCATTGATTGGATTATGAAAATAACTCAAAACAACAGAAATGGGATCCAGTGGTCACTGACCAAACAACTTGATGATTTAGACTTTGCTGATGACATAGCTCTCCTATCACACAGCCATCAACAGATGCAGGATAAAATGAGTATATTAGATGAGAGATCACAACAGCTAGGACTAAAGATTAATAAAGATAAGACCAACATTATGAGAATTAATGCAGTTGGCAATAACCAAATAAAACTAGGAGAAATACCTCTACTAGACGTACAATCTTATATATATCTGGGCAGTAATATAGATAAAGAGGGAGGAACAGAAAATGATACCAAAATAAGGATATCAAAAGCAAGAGGAGCTTTCATTGCACTGGGAAACATATGGAAATCCAAAGAAATTAGGTTAAATACAAAAATAAGAATTTTCAACTCAAATGTTAAGCAGGTCCTATTATATGGTTGTGAAACATGGAGAATAACAAAATTGACAACAACGAAAGATACAGACTTTCATAAATGGATGCTTACGCAGAATAAAAGGATGGAAATGGCAGGACAAAATCACTAACATAGAATTATGGAAATGTACCAGTCAAATACTAGTGGATAAAGAGATACAGCGAAGACGATGGCGCTGGATAGGACACACACTACGGAAGCCAACTGAGATATTACACAACAGGTCCTTTTTTGGAATCCCCAGGGGAAAAGACGAAGAGGAAGACCAAGGAATTCTTGGAGAAGACAGATAGAAGCAGAGATGAAGATGGTGTGGAAGATATGAAATGATCTTAAAAGAATAGCAAAAAACAGAACGAATTGGAAAGTGTTTGTTGAAGACCTATGCTCCACTGGGAGCTAAAAGGTAGAAGAGGAAGAAGACTTCTAGTGTCCACAATCTATTGTCTATTACTTCTAGTGTCCACAATCTATTGTCCATTACTTCTAGTGTCCACAATCTATTGTCCATTACTTCTGTTGTCCACAATCTATTGTCTATTACTCCTATTGTCGACAATCTATTGTCCATTACTTCTAGTGTCCACAATCTATTGTATATTACTTCTATTGTCCACAATCTATTGTCTACTACTTCTATTGTCCACAATCTATTGTCTATTGCTTCTATTGTCCACAATCTATTGTCCACAATCTATTGTCTGTTACTTCTATTGTCCACAATCTATTGTCTATTACGTCTAGTGTCTACAATCTGTTGTCTATTGCTTCTATTGTCCAAAATCTATTGTCCATTACTTCTATTGTCCACAATCTTTTGTCTACTAATTCTATTGTCCACAATTTGTTGGTTCCTACTTCTATTGTCCATAATTTGTTGCCCCTACTTCTATTGTCCACAGTCTGTTGCCTACTACTTCTATTGTCCACAATCTGTTGTCTACTACTTCTATTGTACACATTCTGTTCTCTACTACTTTTATTGTCCACAATTTGTTGTCTTCTACTTCTATTGTCCACAATTTGTTGCCTACTACTTCTATTGTCCACAATGTGTGGCCTACTACTTCTGTTATCCACGATCTATTTTCTATTACTTCTATTGTCCACAATCTATTTTCTATTACTTCTAGTGTCCGCAATCTATTGTCTATTGCTTCTATTTTCCACAATCTATTGTCTATTACTTCTAGTGTCCACAATCTTTTGTCTATTACTTCTATTGTCCACAATCTATTGTCTATTGCTTCTATTTCCATAATCTATTGTCTATTACTTCTATTGTCCACAATATATTATCTATTACTTCTAGTGTCCACAATCTATTGTCTATTGCTTCTATTGTCAACAATCTATTGTTTATTGCTTCTATTGTCCATAATCTATTGTCTATTACTTCTTGTGTCTAAAATCTTTTGTCTTTTACTTCTATTGTCTACAATCTATTGTCTATTGCTTCTATTGTCCACAATCTATTGTCTATTGCTTCTATTGTCCACAAACTATTGTCTTTTGCTTCTATTTTCCACAATCTATTGTCTATTAATTCTAGTGTTCACATTCTATTGTCTATTGCTTCTAATGTCCGCAATCTATTGTCTATTGCTTCTATTTTCCACAATATAATGTCTATTGCTTCTATTTTCCACAATCTAATATCTATTATTTCTATTGTCCACAAACAATTGTCTATTATTTCTATTGTCCACAATCTATTGTCTTTTGCTTCTTTTTTCCACAATCTGTTGTCTATTATTTCTAGTGTCCACAATCTATTGTCTATTATTTCTATTGTCCACAATCTATTGTCTATTACTTCTAGTGTCCACAATCTATTGTCTATTATTTCTATTTTCCACAATCTAATGTCTATTACTTCTAGTGTCCACAATCTATTGTCTATTATTTCTATTGTCTACAATCTATTGTCTATTATTTCTATTGTCCACAATCTATTGTCTTTTGCTTCTATTTTCCACAATCTATTGTCTATTACTTCTAGTGTCCACAATCTATTGTCTATTACTTCTTTTGTCCACAATCTATTATCTATTGCTTCTATTGCCCAGAATCTATTATCTATTGCTTCTATTGTCCACAATCTATTATCTAATGCTTCTATTGTCCACAATCTATTATCTATTGCTTCTATTGTCCACAATCTATTATCTATTGCTTCTATTGCACAGAATCTATTATCTATTGCTTCTATTGTCCACAATCTATTATCTATTTCTTCTATTGTCCACAAACTATTGTCTTTTGCTTCTATTTTCCACAATCTATTGTCTATTAATTCTAGTGTTCACATTCTATTGTCTATTGCTTCTAATGTCCACAATCTATTGTCTATTGCTTCTATTTTCCACAATATAATGTCTATTGCTTCTATTTTCCACAATCTAATATCTATTATTTCTATTGTCCACAAACTATTGTCTATTATTTCTATTGTCCACAATCTATTGTCTTTTGCTTCTTTTTTCCACAATCTGTTGTCTATTATTTCTAGTGTCCACAATCTATTGTCTATTATTTCTATTGTCCACAATCTATTGTCTATTACTTCTAGTGTCCACAATCTATTGTCTATTATTTCTATTTTCCACAATCTAATGTCTATTACTTCTAGTGTCCACAATCTATTGTCTATTATTTATATTGTCTACAATCTATTGTCTATTATTTCTATTGTCCACAATCTATTGTCTTTTGCTTCTATTTTCCACAATCTATTGTCTATTACTTCTAGTGTCCACAATCTATTGTCTATTACTTCTTTTGTCCACAATCTATTATCTATTGCTTCTATTGCCCAGAATCTATTATCTATTGCTTCTATTGTCCACAATCTATTATCTAATGCTTCTATTGTCCACAATCTATTATCTATTGCTTCTATTGTCCACAATCTATTATCTATTGCTTCTATTGCCCAGAATCTATTATCTATTGCTTCTATTGTCCACAATCTATTATCTATTTCTTCTATTGTCCACAATCTATTGTCTATTGCTTCTATTGTACACAATCTATTATCTTTTGCTTCTATTGCCCAAAATCTATTGTCTATTACTTCTATTGTCCACAATCTATTATCTATTGCTTCTATTGTCCATAATTGTCTAATACTTCTAGTGCCGCCCGTGCGCTGCCGGGGCCCGGAAGGGGAGTAAAGAATAGTGGCGCTGTACCCTACCAGGCATGATCGTAAGTGGCAAGAAAGTAGGGTTGGGCATGGGACTGGCTGTTCCATATTGTAAAAAAACAAGCCGAAAAAACTTCACAAACATGGACAAGTTAAAGAGAGAAAAAGTAAATCCGCCTTCCATGAAAGAAAAGGGCTTTCTGTCTAAGCGACGTATGACGCAAGCCGGAGAAAGCCGTAAGGAGTCCGGGTTGCCGACTCACTCTTTGTCTACCAGGAAATCCTCCAGAATTGGCACCTGGAATGTTCGTACTCTAAACGAACAAGGAAAAACTGCTCAGGCAGCAGCAGAAATGACAAACTACAAGATATTCTGGGAATGTGTGAAACAAGATGGCTAGGAACGGGAAAAATAAAACTAAATACTGGAGAGATCATTTTATCCTCAGGACACCAGAAACCTGGAGCACAACGTAGTAAAGGAGTAGCTATAATGCTATCAAGGAATGCACAGAAGACACTAATAGAATGGGAAGCAGTAGGACCGAGACTAATGAGAGCAACATTTAAAAAACCAAAAACAAAATAAAATTACACATTATCCAATGCACCAACCAACGATAAAGATGATTTAGTTAAAGATGATTTCTATAAACAACTACAATGTCTGATGGATGCAAGACAAGCCAAGGATATTATAATCTTGATGGGAGACCTAAATGCTAAAGTAGGATCAGACAACAGAGGCTTCGAAGAGATTATGGGAAAACATAGACTTGGAGATATAAACGAGAATGGAGAGATATTTGTGAATTTCTGCGCCCTTAATCAAGTGAGCCTAGGTGGAACAATATTCCAACATAAAAGAATACACAAAGCTACATGGGTGTCACCAGATCATAGAACGGAAAATCAAATTGATCACATATGTATTAATAATAAGTTTAAGTCATCCTTACAGGATGTAAAAGTATATAGAGGGGCAGATGTAGCTTCTGATCATCATCTTCTGATAGCCAAACTTAAAATTAAACCAAAAAGGTATACTACAACGAATAAGGGTAGAAAGTATTTCAATGTAGGGTTTCTTAAAGAACAAGGAATTAAAGATAAATTCGCAGTCACAATATCAAACAAATACAAAGTCCTCCAACAACTAGAAAATACAATAAATAAAGAAGATCATTGGAAACAAGTAAACGATATATGGAAAGAGACATGCGAAGAAATACTAGGGAAAAGAGAACGCCAGAATTAGGCATGAATGACAGCAGAGACCCTGGGCAAAATTAAAGAAAGAAAGAACAAGAAAGCAGACATAAATAAAAGCGAAACGAGAAGTAATAAAGCCAAGACACAGGAAGCTTACACAGAGGTGAACAAAGAAGTGAGAAGATGCATTAAAAGGGATAAGATGAAATATATAGATGAACTAGATAAAGAGGCAGAAGAAGCAGTAAATAAAGGGAATATGAAAGAATTGTACAACAGCACAAAGAAATTAAGTGGAAAATACAAACAGATCAATGCATTTATGAAAGATAAGGAAGGAAATCTGTTTATTAATATAAGGAACAAATAGAGAGATGGAAAGAGCACTTTGAAGAACTTTTGAATAGACCCGGCTCAAATAATCCTCCAGATATACTACCAGCAGAAGAAGAGTTACATGTTAACTGTGTGAAACCAAGGAAAGAAGAAATAATGAAAGCCATCAAACTATTAAAAAATGGTAAAGCCACAGGACCAGATGAAATTCCTTCTGAAGCCATCAAAGCAGATATTAACACCTCTACCAAGATGCTACATAATCTATTAGATAAAATTTGGGAGAGGGAAGAAATACCTATAGATTGGAAAGAAGGTTATATGATCAAACTACCAAAGAAAGGAAGTTTACAGGAGTGCACAAATTATAGGGGAATAAGGATACTATCAGTGCCAGGAAAAATATTAAGCAGAATCATTCTGGAGAGACTAAATGAGGCCATAGAGAAACATCTGAGAGATGAACAAGCAGGTTTTAGGAAGAACAGATCATGTGCTGATCAAATAACTACTCTACGTATAATAGTTGAACAAAGTTTAGAACTAAAATCCCCACTTTATATTGGATTCATAGATTACGAAAAGGCATTTGATAGTTTAGACAAAAGAATGCTTTGGAAGCTGCTGAGTCATTACGGAATCCCCATAAAGTTTATTAACCTGATAAAAACAATGTATGAAGGAACGAAATGTAGTGTGGTGCAAGAAGGACAGCTTACAGAAACATTTGAAATAAGAACAGGAGTAAGGCAAGGATGCCTTCTGTCTCCATTTCTCTATCTACTGGCCATTGATTGGATTATGAAAATAACTCAAAACAACAGAAATGGGATCCAGTGGTCACTGACCAAACAACTTGATAATTTAGACTTTGCTGATGACATAGCTCTCCTATCACACAGCCATCAACAGATGCAGGATAAAATGAGTATATTAGATGAGAGATCACAACAGCTAGGACTAAAGATTAATAAAGATAAGACCAACATTATGAGAATTAATGCAGTTGGCAATAACCAAATAAAACTAGGAGAAATACCTCTACTAGACGTACAATCTTATATATATCTGGGCAGTAATATAGATAAAGAGGGAGGAACAGAAAATGATACCAAAATAAGGATATCAAAAGCAAGAGGAGCTTTCATTGCACTGGGAAACATATGGAAATCCAAAGAAATTAGGTTAAATACAAAAATAAGAATTTTCAACTCAAATGTTAAGCAGGTCCTATTATATGGTTGTGAAACATGGAGAATAACAAAATTGACAACAACGAAAGATACAGACTTTCATAAATGGATGCTTACGCAGAATAAAAGGATGGAAATGGCAGGACAAAATCACTAACATAGAATTATGGAAATGTACCAGTCAAATACTAGTGGATAAAGAGATACAGCGAAGACGATGGCGCTGGATAGGACACACACTACGGAAGCCAACTGAGATATTACACAACAGGTCCTTTTTTGGAATCCCCAGGGGAAAAGACGAAGAGGAAGACCAAGGAATTCTTGGAGAAGACAGATAGAAGCAGAGATGAAGATGGTGTGGAAGATATGAAATGATCTTAAAAGAATAGCAAAAAACAGAACGAATTGGAAAGTGTTTGTTGAAGACCTATGCTCCACTGGGAGCTAAAAGGTAGAAGAGGAAGAAGACTTCTAGTGTCCACAATCTATTGTCTATTACTTCTAGTGTCCACAATCTATTGTCCATTACTTCTAGTGTCCACAATCTATTGTCCATTACTTCTGTTGTCCACAATCTATTGTCTATTACTTCTATTGTCGACAATCTATTGTCCATTACTTCTAGTGTCCACAATCTATTGTATATTACTTCTATTGTCCACAATCTATTGTCTATTACTTCTATTGTCCACAATCTATTGTCTATCGCTTCTATTGTCCACAATCTATTGTCCACAATCTATTGTCTGTTACTTCTATTGTCCACAATCTATTGTCTATTACGTCTAGTGTCTACAATCTGTTGTCTATTGCTTCTATTGTCCAAAATCTATTGTCCATTACTTCTATTGTCCACAATCTATTGTCTATTACGTCTAGTGTCTACAATCTGTTGTCTATTGCTTCTATTGTCCACAATCTATTGTCTCCTACTTCTATTGTCCACAATCTATTGTCTATTGATTCTGTTATCGACAATCTATTGTCTATTACGTCTAGTGTCCACAATCTGTTGTCTATTGCTTCTATTGTCCACAATCTATTGTCTATTGATTTTATTATCGACAATCTATTGTCTATTGCTTCTATTGTCCACAATCTATTGTCTATTACTTCTAGTGTCCACAATCTGTTCTCTATTGCTTCTAGTGTACACAATCTATTGTCTATTACTTCTATTGTCCACAATCTATTGTCTATTACTTCTATTGTCCACAATCTATTGTCTATTACTTCTAGTGTCCACAATCTGTTGTCTATTGCTTCTATTGTCCACAATCTATTGTCTATTGATTTTATTATCGACAATCTATTGTCTATTGCTTCTATTGTCCACAATCTATTGTCTATTACTTCTAGTGTCCACAATCTGTTGTCTATTGCTTCTAGTGTCCACAATCTATTGTCTATTACTTCTATTGTCCACAATCTATTGTCTATTACTTCTATTGTCCACAATCTATTGTCTATTACTTCTAGTGTCCATAATCTATTGTCTATTACTTCTATTGTCCACAATCTATTGTCTATTACTCTAGTGTCCATAATCTATTGTCTATTACTTCTATTGTCCACAATCTATTGTCTATTACTTCTATTGTCCACAATCTATTATCTATTACTTCTATTGTCCACAATCTATTATCTATTACTTCTAGTGTCCACAATCTATTATCTATTACTTCTATTGTCCACAATCTATTATCTATTACTTCTATTGTCCACAATCTATTATCTATTACTTCTAGTGTCCACAATCTATCGTCTATTACTTCTATTGTCCACAATCTATTTATTGTCTATTGATTCTATTATTGACAATCTATTGTCTATTATTTCTAGTGTCCACAATCTATTGTCTATTACTTCTATTGTCCACAATCTGGCATGACCTGCCTCGCTAAGGGGATTTTCCCTAAAGTGTTTCTTGTGATTGTTTCTGAAGCTCTTCTGTTCCAGTTCCTTTGCCAAGTCCTCGTTTTTATATTTTGAACTTTGGCAGTTCTTTATTGTAACATTTGTGAAGTTCTTAACTGACAGTTGTGTGAAGTTCTTAACTGACAGTTATGTGAAGTTCTTAACTGACAGTTGTGTGAAGTTCTTGATTGACATATTTGTGCTTTTCATGATAGGTACTTTTGTGCAGTTCTTGACTGACACCATTTTACCGTTCTTAATGGACACCACTGTACAGTTCTTAATGGACACCACTGTACAGTTCTTGATGGACACCACTGTACAGTTCTTAATGGACACCACTGTACAGTTCTTAATGGACACCACTGTACAGTTCTTGATGGACACCTTTACGCAGTTCTTAATGGACACCACTGTACAGTTCTTGATGGACACCTTTACGCAGTTCTTAATGGACACCACTGTACAGTTCTTGATGGACACCTTTACGCAGTTCTTAATGGACACCACTGTACAGTTCTTGATGGACACCTTTACGCAGTTCTTAATGGACACCACTGTACAGTTCTTGATGGACACCTTTACGCAGTTCTTAATGGACACCACTGTACAGTTCTTAATGGACACCACTGTACAGTTCTTGATGGACACCACTGTACAGTTCTTGATGGACACCACTGTACAGTTCTTGATGGACACCACTGTACAGTTCTTGATGGACACCACTGTACAGTTCTTGGTGGACACCATTACGCAGATATTGAGTTGCATAGTGTTCTGTACACGTGACACAACCAACAGAAACATAATTTTATCAGAAGAATGCAGGATCAAACAAATGCGTGTTCATGTGGATCATCTAAATAAGATTTGCATATCACTTGTTGAGTTGCACTGACCAACCAAAGAAGTAACACATTGGTTATTGGTTATGGAAGGCCCCGGTATCACTGCAAGCGAATTAAAATCCATAATTGCTCAACCGCCCGTGCCAGTGGAATCATCCGAATTATAACTCATCTTCCAAACAAAGAAAGGTAACCGTAGTCCCCATCATAGCAGTCTCAGCACACGCCAAAAGACATAAGGCGAAACCGCGCAGAAAGTGAACACAGCCAACTGTTCCCTGTCATACGATATCATCATTCATCGTACACAATTGAAGTATCGAAACATGATCAAAATGGATGAGACACACAGCTCACGGTGTGCACAGAGCACTTAACTCAGTAGCTCCTGCAACAAGCCGGACTTGGAACATGAGGAAACTGCAACAAGGAACACTTTGCAGACATAGCCTTCAATGGTTCCTGCGCCTATCCATCACATTGCCCGGAAGATCACGTCCTCCTGAAAATGATGCTCGTCATAGTAAATGTATGGCGCTTGATGATGTTAGGACATCGTGTTTGACTCCACCTCCGAACATACAAAACACAGTTCGTCGTCAGATTATCCCCGTTGCACACGAAACAACAAATCGCAAGATTAGCGCATGGTCGGTCTTGGGACACACGATGATCCATTATGATGACGTAGCACGCACAATATGTCTGCGCCCATGTGTTCATGATTACTCTAGTGAATGCAGTCTACAACGAACGAAACATGGTACAAACTTCCCAAAGACGCTGACTTGACTGACTTGACGGAGCCCACCACATTAATGCGTTGTAACTTGTAAATAACGTGCGTCAACCATCTCCATCAAATGGTCACTGAACAGCACTTAGTGTGACGTAAAACGCAGATCAACATTAGACGTTGGAAGGCGCATTCACAACACTTGAATTGTCAAAACGGAGCATTGCTGTGCGTGCAACGCCAATTCAATGGCGCAGATATAACAAGTAGAACATCATTTCGAATGGAATGCAGAAAATTGGAACGGAAACCCGAAGTTGATAACAATCCAACGGAATTTCTGCAGCGATAGAGAGAACGTGACTCAATTCCGCCATTTTGGAAACCAAGTAACACATAACATGACCTAGACACTCTCCACGGAATGAAACATGAAGTTTGTGTAAACCTCTAGATGACCGCCCCCAGAGTCATCACTGTAAACCTCTAGATGACCGCCCGCAGAGTCATCACTGTAAACCTCTAGATGACCGCCCCCAGAGTCATCACTGTAAACATCTAGATGACCGCCCCAGAGTCATCACTGTAAACCTCTAGATGACTGCCCCCAGAGCCATCACTGTAAACCTCTAGATGACTGCCCCAGAGCCATCACTGTAAACCTCTAGATGACTGCCCCCAGAGCCATCACTGTAAGCCTCTAGATGACCGCCCCCAGAGCCATCACTGTAAACCTCTAGATGACCGCCCCCAGAGCCATCACTGTAAACCTCTAGATGACCGCCCCCAGAGCCATCACTGTAAGCCTCTAGATGACTGCCCCCAGAGTCATCACTGTAAACCTCTAGATGACTGCCCCCAGAGTCATCACTGTAAACCTCTAGATGACCGCCCCCAGAGTCATCACTGTAAACCTCTAGATGACCGCCCCCAGAGTCATCACTGTAAACCTCTAGATGACCGCCCCCAGAGTCATCACTGTAAACCTCTAGATGACTGCCCCCAGAGCCATCACTGTAAACCTCTAGATGACTGCCCCCAGAGCCATCACTGTAAACCTCTAGATGACCGCCCCCAGAGTCATCACTGTAAACCTCTAGATGACCGCCCCAGAGCCATCACTGTAAACCTCTAGATGACCGCCCCCAGAGCCATCACTGTAAACCTCTAGATGACCGCCCCCAGAGCCATCACTGTAAACCTCTAGATGACCGCCCCAGAGCCATCACTGTAAGCCTCTAGATGACCGCCCCAGAGTCATCAATGTAAACATCTAGATGACCGCCCCAGAGCCATCACTGTAAACCTCTAGATGACCGCCCCCAGAGCCATCACTGTAAACCTCTAGATGACCGCCCCCAGAGCCATCACTGTAAGCCTCTAGATGACCGCCCCCAGAGTCATCACTGTAAACATCTAGATGACCGCCCCCAGAGTCATCACTGTAAACATCTAGATGACCGCCCCCAGAGTCATCACTGTAAACCTCTAGATGACCGCCCCCAGAGCCATCACTGTAAACCTCTAGATGACCGCCCCCAGAGTCATCACTGTAAACATCTAGATGACCGCCCCCAGAGTCATCACTGTAAACCTCTAGATGACCGCCCCCAGAGTCATCACTGTAAACCTCTAGATGACCTCCCTCAGAGTCATTACTGTAAACCTCTAGATGACCTCCCTCAGAGTCATTACTGTAAACCTCTTGATTTTAATGAAGAGAAAGACACCAATACCAATATAGAAGTGCCGACTCGTTCGCTCTATTTGTCATCTATTATTGTCTTACGCTGGTTCCACTGACTCTATTTTTGGCATCTTTACGTAGACACTATTTTCTCCATTTATCCTCATCATCAGCTTCACAGCGGCACGGTACATGTACTCTTATCTATATCCAGATGGAACCGTTTCCACTATTTTTGTTGAAACGATCATACCAAATGCGATTCTTGGGCCATGTTAAAAGACACAACAGCCTACTGAAAGTAATCCTGGAGGGGAAAATACAAGGTAAAAGAGGCAGAGGCAGACCAAGATTAACATGGACGAGTAACATCAAAAGATGGACAAATCAACCTATGACAACCTGCACCATCAAAGCAAGAGATAGAGCAGAATGGCGCTCCATGGTAGCCAACCTTCGTTGCGGAGACGGCACTCAATGATGATGATGATGATCATACCAACTTTCATGGAAGCCCTCGCAAATGCCTTGATGTGCATCCACCGTGTGCCGTTTCGCAGAAAGATTCCTTCATAGTCAGGAACGAGAGAATAGAACTAATGAGTAGTAGTCTTGTATATTTTCAACAACGAAATATCATAATTATAATCATCAAGTACCGGGCCTGCTGGCGTAGGTTATCATGTCTCTCCACAATTTTCGATCTCGACAGTTATTTATCTTTTCTGTTGTTGACTTTCTGCCAAGCCATTCTCTTAAGCTGTCTGGTATCTTTTCTCTTTGCTTTCCTCTATCTCTTCGTTCCTCATTTTTTTCAGTTGTTACAATATATTCCAGCTGTTCTCTTCTCATTACATGGTCAAAAAATGATGATTGTTTCTTCCTAATATTGAAAATTAGCTCTCTTTTTGCTTTGGCCTCTTTCAGAACGTTTTCATTACTCTTCTTAGCTGGCCATGGTATTCTCAACATTTTTCTGTAAAACCACATTTCTACAGACTCCAGTGATTTTCTTGTTTGTTGTCTTATTGTCCATGATACACACCCATATGTTAAGACTGACTCTACATAACATTTAAGAACTCTTTTTCTTGTTTCTATTGTCAAAAATGGTTTGCATAGTATCTTCCTCATTTTTTTGAAAGCTGCTTTTGCCTGAGCAATTCTGCATCTCACCTCTTTTGTACATCTTCCTTCGGAGGTTAATAAAGTTCCCAAATAACGAAATATAGAAGTTAATTAAAGGTAGAACAAGCCGCGCTTCAATAACCGGATAACGCTGGTTCGAATGACACGAAGTTTATCATGTCAATCAGAACTGAACATTCTACAAACAGGAAATGTTGACGAAATGTTAAGAATTGTCTCGTCGGCTGAAACTAATGTTTATCGTGATGATTATCTTAACTGATGTCAAAGTTTGATGATAATGAATCTCTCTCAGAAGTGACAGCAGTTTTTATGATAATGATTATCTCTATATCTGCGAAAAGTTTATAATAAAAATTAATCTCTCCACAGCTACGAACAGTTTATGAAGATATCTCTCTCCACAGCTTTGAACAGTTTATGAAGATATCTCTCTCCACAGCTTTGAACAGTTGATGATGGCTCTCTCCACAGCTACGAACAGTTTATGAAGATATCTCTCTCCACAGCTACGAACAGTTTATGAAGATATCTCTCTCCACAGCTTTGAACAGTTGATGATGATGATTCTCTCCACAGCTGTGAACAGTTTATGTTGATTGTTCTCTCCACAGCTGTGAACAGTTTATGTTGATGGTTCTATCCACAGCTATGAACAATTTATGATGATGGTTCTCTCCACAGCTACGAACAGTTTATGTTGATGGTTCTCTCCACAGCTACGAACAGTTTATGTTGATGGTTCTCTCCACAGCTGTGAACAGTTTATGTTGATGGTTCTCTCCACAGCTACGAACAGTTTATGTTGATGGTTCTCTCCACAGCTGCGAACAGTTTATGATGATGGCTTTCTATAGCTGCGAACAGTTGATGATGATGGTTCTCTCCACAGCTGCGAACAGTTTATGATGATGGTTCTCTTCACAGCTGCGAATAGTATATGATGATGGCTCTCTCTACAGCTGCGAATAGTTTATAATGATGGCTCTCTCCACGGCTACGAACAATTTATGATAATGGCTCTCTACACAGCAGCGAATAGTTTAGAATGATGGCTCTCTCCACAGCTGCAAATAGTTTATAATGATGGCTCTCTCCACAGCTGCGAACAGTTTATGATGATGGCTCTCTCCGCCGCTGCGAATAGTTTATGATGATGGCTCTCTCAACAGCAAAGAACAATTTATTATGATGGCTCTCTACACAGCTGCGAATAGTTTATGATGATGGCTCTCTTCACAGCTGCGAACAGTTTATGATGATGGTTCTCTTTACAGCTGCGAATAGTTTATGATGATGGCTTTCTGCACAGCTTTAAGCTTCAAAGTTACTAAACCTGGGAGCTCCTGTCCCCCGCAGCGTGAGAGTCTCTGCTACCACAAACTGCTGTCACAAAAACAGCAATCTCCCCAACAGCTGACACTAATGCACAGGTTTATGAACACATAAAGGAGTAAAATTCAAACAAATTAAAGCAAAGACACACTTTCTTATAGTGACAGAAACTAAAACTCCGACAGAACAAGAGGTGAATCGTCTCTGTGAGGGTTTCATTAATGATTGGTTGTAGCGCTAATAGATGCGGCAGCCTGCAGGAATCGATGAGATGTGCAATTTGTGTTTTCAAAGATTGGGGAGTAAAAACTGCGTCACGATAAATGGTTGTTCACATCAAGTTCTACAGACAATAGAACAAAAGATCTGATTACTTCAGTTTGCATATATATAAAACTATCACGCAAGTGATTTCTTATTATATATATATATATATATATATAAACAGGACAGTTCCAATGTATAAAACAAAGAGTCAGACAAGGCTGCGTTCTATCGTCGAATTTGTTCTCACTTGAAAGCAAACATATTGTGAGATCAATAGTAGACAAAAAAGATCAACGGTCACAACATAAACAATCTGCATAAGCCGATGACACAGTCCTAATATTAAAGACGGATTATAAGAAAGGATAGACAAAATAGAGAAAGAAAACAGCAAGAAAATCTCAG
Source organism: Megaustenia siamemsis (assembly GCA_032433765.1). NCBI lineage: Eukaryota > Metazoa > Mollusca > Gastropoda > Stylommatophora > Ariophantidae > Megaustenia > Megaustenia siamemsis. The sequence continues at coordinate 27,654,168 of JAVIAB010000156.1, forward strand.
CCTGAATAGTAAGAACACGGAAGTAATTGTAATATCGAAGAAATAACATATTATCGCCATCATGCAATATAAAAGAACCGCGATAGCTCAGTGGTTCGTGAACTGGACTACAAAAGACAGAGGGTCAGGTTTGATTATGATCGACGGCTTCCGGGTTCACCCAGTCTTAAATAGGTACCGGTTTTTTTTCTGGGAAATTAAAGCGTCATGGGTTGCATCACCCCAAAATTCAGACCGAAGGTCTGTAAAAGCTATGGTCACTAACAGCTTATTCCTTATATGGCACTTGGTGTAATGGGGCTCTACAAACCTGAAACAAGTGCAGAATGTCAAACACAGATTGTTTATAAAGTCGTTTTGCAGTGACCATGTTTTGGCCATGTAATGAGAAGAGAACAACTTGAATATATTGTAACAACTGAAAAATTGAGGGACGAAGAGATAGAGGGAAGCAAAGAGAAAAAAATAACAGACAGCATAAGAGAATGGCTTGGCAGAAGGTCAACAACAGAAATGATAAATAGCTGCCGAGATCGAAAGTTGTGGAGAGACATGATCACCTACGTCACTAGGCCCGGTACTTGATGATGATGATGTGCAGTGAATTGAAAAATATTTATGAAATTACGTCACCGATTGCTAAAACTTACGTCATGATGTTCTATGTCCATAATCAAATCTGCAGCATTAAAAAAAAACTTTGAAGAAATACAATAAGCCGTTGTTATATTCACTGTCTCATTGCTGAAAGGAACTGACGTTAAACATTGAAAACAGCGGTATCTTTGGTTCTTTAATTGTGGCAAATATACTGAAGAAATAATTCGATAATTTGTGCTGATATTTAGAGACTCACAAGACTCCCCAGTGCGGCTAGGAATTTGATTGACAAGTTTCGTGCTACGGGTAATGTGCTAGATGCATACCAATCTGGAAGGCCTTCAACTTCAGAAGACACAGTGTTTCATATCTAGGCCAGAATTACAATGAGCCTTAATCAATCTTTAAGGTGGTTGTCTCAACAGGTAAATTAACCAATGAGTACCGTCCACAAAGTTCTGAAGACTTAGCTGCACTTTCGTCCTAACAGATTAACTGAATCGTCTCAACTCCATGGCAGAGATCGCCAATCCCGATTGAACTGTTGCATGTGGTTTCAGAAACTTATTTCTGAACAAGTAGATGAAGTCCTTGGCGTGACTTTCTTCACTGATGAGGCATGGTTTTATCTCTCCGATTACGTTAACAGTTAGAACAAATCGTGTGTGGAGAGGAGAAAACCTTCATGAATTACATCAAGTGCCGCTTCACGATCACAAAATCGGAGTTTGGTGCGCTATAAGTCGTAGGCGTATAATTGGGCTAATATTCTTCAAAGCAACAATCAACTCAGAATGTTACCGTAATTTAATCAATGAACCATTCATAGACCACCTTACAGAGCGGGAAATTAAAGAAGCCTGGTTTCTGCAGGATGGGACAACTGCACACACAGCAGCATCACTTACTTATTTAGAAAGCATGTTTGCAAATCACATTATTTCACGTGAAATATGTTCCTTCACCAGACCTAACTCCGGATGACTACTATCTGTGGAGTGCACTGAAAGCAAGAAGTTGATCTAAATAATCCGCAAGCAGTTAATGACCTGAAGGCAGAAATCCTTACCTAGATCCACAAATATCACCGGCCATTATACAGAAAGCTTTAAAAAAATATGAAGAGGCGAGTCAACAAATGTCTTGAGGCCCATGGTGGACATTTTGAACACCGGCTGTAGACACAACTTCATCGCGTGAACAGCCACTTTACCCAAAACAAGCCAGCCAAGAGCAGTAGTGTCTAGATGAATAATAACAATTTACGTTACAATTTCCTGTAATTTCACAAAATATTTTCACTGCACAGCCACTTATGGGAGCCGCGATAGCTCAGTGGTTAGTGAACTGGACTACCACGGACAAGGGTAGGTTCGATCCCAACCGACGGCTTCCGGGTTCACCCAGCCTTAAATGGGTACCGGATTTTTTCTGGGAAAGTAAAGCAGCACGGGCGTAATACTGACCACATTACCCCAAAAGTCATGTGCTGAAGGTCTGTAAAATATAGGGTCACTAACACCATATTTCCCTATACGCCACTTGGCGTGACGGGGGTACTAAAACAGCCACTTTATAAACACACCGTACTTGGACACAATAATAACAGACGAAAGATGCACGACAGAATTAAAAAGTAGAATAGCTCAGGTCAATGTAGCATTTCAGAATATGAAAAACGTCTTATACAAGAAGTCTATCTTAGTAGAAGTGTGAAGAAGAGTTCAGCGGTGCTATATAGAGCCAGTTCTGACCTATGAAAGTGAATCGTGGACAGTAGACAGGCAAGTAAAAAGACGATTAGAGGCCACAGAGATGGGATTTCTCAGAAGATTGTTGAGAGTTCCCTGGATAGTCAACAAGGAAATATCAACAAGGAAATATCAACAAGGAAATATCAACAAGGAAATATCAACAAGGAAATATCAACAAGGAAATTCTCAAAGAGGCCAACACAAAAAGGAAGCTCCTAAGAAACATCAGAAAGAAACGATCACTATTTTTCGGGCACACCATGAAAAGTGGCAAGTTGGAATACTTGGTTACAACTGGAAAAATACAGGGAAAGAGAGATCGCGGACGACAAAGACAGGTGATACTAGATATGGAAATAAATATATGCGGAGGAGTCAAAAAGAAACCTTAAACATTTATTACAAACACTACACAAATTCGAGGTATGAATACTAGTGCTTCTTCATTTAGAAATATAACCCACTTCATGTTAACATGTTGACCATGGCTTCATTAGTGCTTCGATTTGAGGAGAACAAAAACATTTATTTGACTGCACAGCTATGCATACACCGCCATTTTCATCGTGTCGTCTGTAGAATATTTCTTGACATCAAGAGCCTCCTTAAAGGGTTCAGAGATAAGACTTGGTGAGAGGTTAGGTCAATAAGATGGATGTGAATGAAACTCGGTGAGAGGTTAGGTCAATAAGATGGATGTGAAAGAAACTGGGTGAGAGGTTAGGTCAATAAGATGGATGTGAAAGAATCTCAGTGAGAGGTTAGGCCAATAAGATGGATGTGAAAGAAACTCGGTGAGAGGTTAGGTCAATAAGATGGATGTGAAAGAATCTCAGTGAGAGGTTAGGCCAATAAGATGGATGTGAAAGAAACTCGGTGAGAGGTTAGGTCAATAAGATGGACGTGAAAGAAACTCGGTGAGAGGTCAGGTCAATAAGGTGGATGTGAAAGAAACTCGGTGAGAGGTCAGGTCAATAAGATGGATGCGAAAGAAACTCAGTGAGAGGTCAGGTCAATAAGATGGATGTGAAAGAAACTCAGTGAGAGGTTGGTCAATAAGATGGATGTGAAAGAAACTCGGTGAGAGGTCAGGTCAATAAGATGGATGTGAAAGAAACTCAGTGAGAGGTCAGGTCAATAAGATGGATGTGAAAGAAACTCAGTGAGAGGTCAGGTCAATAAGATGGATGTGAAAGAAACTCAGTGAGAGGTTAGGCCAATAAGATTGATGTGAAAGAAACTCAGAGAGAGGTCAGGTCAATAAGATGGATGTGAAAGAAACTCATTGAGAGGTTAGGTCAATAAGATGGATGTGAAAGAAACTCAGTGAAAGGTCAGGTCAATAAGATGGATGTGAATGAAACTCGGTGAGAGGTTAGGTCAATAAGATGGATGTGAAAGAAACTCAGTGAGAGGTTAGGTCAAAAAGATGGACGTGAAAGAAACTCAGTGAGAGGTTAGGTCAATAAGATGGATGTGAAAGAAACTCAGTGAGAGGTTAGGTCAATAAGATGGATATGAAAGAAACTCAGTGAGAGGTCAGGTCAATAAGACAGACGTGAAAGAAACTCAGTGAGAGGTTAGGTCAATAAGATGGATGTGAAAGAAACTCAGTGAGAGGTTAGGTCAATAAGATGGATGTGAAAGAAACTCAATAAGAGGTCAGGTCAATAAGATGGATGTGAAAGAAACTCAGTGAGAGGTTAGGTCAATAAGATAGACGTGAATGAAACTCAGTGAGAGGTCAGGTCAATAAGATGGATGTGAAAGAAACTCGGTGAGAGGTTAGGTCAATAAGATAGACGTGAAAGAAACTCAGTGAGAGGTTAGGTCAATAAGATAGACGTGAAAGAAACTCAGTGGGAGGTCAGGTCAATAAGATGGATGTGAATGAAACTCGGTGAGAGGTTAGGTCAATAAAATGGTTGTGAAAGAAACTCAGTGAGAGGTCAGGTCAATAAGATGGTTGTGAAAGAAACTCAGTGAGAGGTCAGGTCAATAAAATGGATGTGAAAGAAACTCAGTGAGAGGTTAGGTCAATAAGATGGACGTGAATGAAACTCAGTGAGAGGTTAGGTCAATAAGATGGATGTGAAAGAAACTCAGTGAGAGGTTAGGTCAATAAGATGGACGTGAAAGAAACTCGGTGAGAGGTTAGGTAAATAAGATGGATGTGAAAGAAACTCAGTGAGAGGTTAGGTCAATAAGATGGACGTGAATGAAACTCAGTGAGAGGTTAGGTCAATAAGATGGATGTGAAAGAAACTCGGTGAGAGGTTAGGTCAATAAGATGGATGTGAAAGAAACTCGGTGAGAGGTCAGGTCAATAAGATGGATGTGAAAGAAACTCGGTGAGAGGTCAGGTCAATAAGATGGATGTGAAGAAACTCAGTGAGAGGTTAGGTCAATAAGATGGACGTGAAAGAAACTCGGTGAGAGGTTAGGTCAATAAGATGGATGTGAAAGAAACTCAGTGAGAGGTCAGGTCAATAAGATGGATGTGAAAGAAACTCAATGAGAGGTTAGGTCAATAAGATGGATGCGAAAGAAACTCGGTGAGAGGTCAGGTCAATAAGATGGATGTGAAAGAAACTCAGTGAGAGGTCAGTTCATTAAGATGGATGTGAAAGAAACTCGGTGAGAGGTTAGGTCAATAAGATGGATGTGAAAGAAACTCAGTGAGAGGTTAGGTCAATAAGATGGATGTGAAAGAAACTCAGTGAGAGGTTAGGTCAATAAGATAGACGTGAATGAAACTCAGTGAGAGGTCAGGTCAATAAGATGGATGTGAAATAAACTCGGTGAGAGGTTAGGTCAATAAGATAGACGTGAAAGAAACTCAGTGAGAGGTCAGGTCAATAAGATAGACGTGAATGAAACTCGGTGAGAGGTCAGGTCAATAATATGGATGTGAATGAAACTCGGTGAGAGGTTAGGTCAATAAGACGGATGTGAAAGAAACTCAGTGAAAGGTCAGGTCAATAAGATGGATGTGAATGAAACTCGGCGAGAGGTTAGGTCAATAAGATGGATGTGAAAGAAACTCAGTGAGATGTCAGGTCAATAAGATGGATGTGAAAGAAATTCGGTGAGAGGTTAGGTCAAAATGATGGATGTGAAAGAATCTCAGTGAGAGGTTAGGTCAATAAGATGGACGTGAAAGAAACTCGGTGAGAGGTTAGGTCAATAAGATGGATGTGAAAGAAAATCGGTGAGAGGTTAGGTCAATAAGATGGACGTGAAAGAAACTCGGTGAGAGGTCAGGTCAATAAGATGGATGTGAAAGAAACTCGGTGAGAGGTCAGGTCAATAAGATGGATGTGAAAGAAACTCGGTGAGAGGTTAGGTCAATAAGATGGATGTGAAAGAAACTCGGTGAGAGGTTAGGTCAATAAGATGGATGTGAAAGAAACTCGGTGAGAGGTTAGGTCAATAAGATGGATGTGAAAGAAACTCGGTGAGAGGTCAGGTCAATAAGATGGATGTGAAAGAAACTCAGTGAGAGATCAGGTCAATAAGATGGATGTGAAAGAATCTCAGGAGATGTGACGTCAATAAGATCTTCTTTTTTCCTTCCTCATGTGCCTTTCACCGTCGAGGGGAAATATAATTCGCGGTCTTTTGCTCTTCTGTTGGCCTCTGCTGCTGTTATGTTTCCTAGTGCTTCTAATATTCCATCGACCCATCTTTTGCTCTTCTGTTGGCCTCTGCTGCTGTTATGTTTCCTAGTGCTTCTAATATTCCATCGACCCATCTTTTGCTCTTCTGTTGGCCTCTGCTGCTGTTATGTTTCCTAGTGCTTCTAATATTCCATCGACCCATCTTTTGCTCTTCTGTTCGCCTCTGCTGCTGTTATGTTTCCTAGTGCTTCTAATATTCCATCGACCCATCTTTTTCGTGGTCGACCCTTGGGTCTGATGTTCTCACAACGTTTGTTGAAGGCTTGTTGTGTTGTGTTTTGTTCATTCTGCCTTGTCACGTGGCCAAACCATTTTATCTGTTGTTTCCTTATATATTCTATGGCGGGGGTTATTCCTAGCTTTTTTCTCAGTTCTTCATTTCTGATCTTATCTCTCAGACTGTTTCCTGTCATTCGTCTAACACATTTCATCTCAGTAGAGGTTATTTTCTTTATTGTTCTTGCATCTAGGGTCCAGGTCTGGCATTGGTAGCACAACGTTGGGATGAAGATTGTATTGTATACTGCTCGTTTTGCCTCCAGAGTTATTTCCTTGTTGGACAATAGTGGTGATAACTGTCCAATGATTTGACAAGCTTTGTTGCATCTTGATTCTATCTCTGCCGTTTGAGAATTATCGTTTGTCATTAGACTTCCTAGGTCTTTGAATTCCTCTACTTGTTTTAGTTGTCTGCCTTCTATAGTTATGTTGATGTTCTGTTTATTTTTGGCGACATTCATGCCAATAAGATGGATGTGAAATAAACTCGGAATTCAGACAGTAGGTCTTTTTGACCAGCATGTGTTAATGTGTGCTGCCGCACGTTGCCATGTTGTAATAGCACGCCAGAAATAAGGAAACATATTGTAATGGTTCTGAAGTAGGTCACAATACAGCCCACGGTTGCACTTTTGATCTGGGCGTTTTATATTCCAGAATTCGTCGTCAGTAACTTTGTGTTGCAGAAAGTAATCTCTGTCAGCATCATACTGCCGCAGCAGCGGCGTATCCTCGAGAAGATCTTTCATTTCGGGGCATGGCAGCCTGGTATGCACTTAGTGGAGATTTCTTTAAACCTCACTGATGGAATTACGTGTTGAACCATGGCTGACACTATTTCAGTCAACTTACTGATGATGTTACGTGTTGAACCATGGCTGACACTTTTTCAGTCAAACTACTGAAGGTATTACGTGTTGAACCATGGATGACACTATTTCAATCAACTTACTAATGATGTTACGTGTAAAGCCATGACTAACTGACACTATGTCAGTCAACTTACTGAAGATGTTACGTGTTGAATCATGGCTGAAACTATTTCAGTCAAATTACTGAAGGTATTACGTGTTGAACCATGGCTGACACTATTTCAATCAACTTACTAATGATGTTACGTGTTGAATCATGGCTAACCGACTCTATTTCAATCAACTTACTGAAGATGTTACGTGTTGAATCATGTCTAACTTACACTATTTCAGTCAACTTACTGAAGATGTTACGTGTTGAATCATGTCTAACTTACACTATTTTAGTCAACTTACTGATGGTGTTACGTGTTGAATCATGGCTAACCGACTCTATTTCAGTCAACTTACTGAAGATGTTACGTGTTGAATCATGTCTAACTTACACTATTTCAGTCAACTTACTGAAGATGTTATGTGTTGAACCATGGCTAACGTACACTATTTCAGTCAACTTACTGAAGATGTTACGCATTGAATCATGGCTAACCGACTCTATTTCAGTCAACTTACTGAAGATGTTACGTGTTGAATCATGGCTAACCGACTCTATTTCAGTCAATTTACTGAAGATGTTACGTGTTGAATCATGGCTAACTGACACTATTTCAGTCAACTTACTGAAGATGTTACGCGTTGAATCAGGGCTAACCGACACTATTTCAGACAACTTACTGAAGATATTACGCATTGAATCATGGCTAACCGACACTATTTCCGTCAACTTACTGAAGATGTTACGTGTTGAATCATGGCTAACCGACTCTATTTCAGTCACCTTACTGAAGATGTTACGTGTTGAATCATGGCTATCTGACACTATTTCAGTCAACTCACTGAAGATGTTACGTGTTGAATCATGGCTAACTGACACTATTTCAGTCACCTTACTGAAGATGTTACGTGTTGAATCATGACTAACTGACACTATTTCAGTCAATTTACTGAAGATGTTACGTGTTCAACCATGGCTAACGTACACTATTTCAGTCAACTTACTGAAGATGTTACGTGTTGAATCATGACTGACACTATTTCAGTCACCTTACTGAAGATGTTACGTGTTGAACCATGGCTAACACTATTTCAGTCACCTTACTGAAGATGTTACGTGTTGAATAATGACTAACTGACACTATTTCAGTCAACTTACTGAAGATGTTACGTGTTGAATCATGACTAACTGACACTATTTCAGTCAACTTACTGAAGATGTTACGTGTTGAATCATGACTAACGTACACTATTTCAGTCAACTTACTGAAGATGTTACGCGTTGAATCATGGCTAACTGACACTATTTCAGTCACCTTACTGAAGATGTTACGTGTTGAATCATGACTGACTCTATTTCAGTCAACTTACTGAAGATGTTACGTGTTGAATCATGGCTAACCGACTCTATTTCAGTCAATTTACTGAAGATGTTATGTGTTCAACCATGGCTAACGTACACTATTTCAGTCAACTTACTGAAGATGTTACGTGTTCAACCATGGCTAACGTATACTATTTCAGTCAACTTACTGAAGATGTTACGTGTTCAACCATGGCTAACGTACACTATTTCAGTCAACTTACTGAAGATGTTACGTGTTCAACCATGGCTAACGTATACTATTTCAGTCAACTTACTGAAGATGTTACGTGTTCAACCATGGCTAACTGACACTATTTCAGTCATGTTACTGAACATGTTACGTGTTCAACCATGGCTAACCGACACTATCTCAGCCACCTCATTGAAGATGTTACGTGTTCAACACGTACCTAAATGACACTATCTCAGCCACCTTACTGAAGATGTTACGTGTTCAACACGTACCTAAATGACACTATCTCAGATACCTCACTAATTGTCACCGGATGTAGATGTCTCCAGGGACTGCTTCAAACACAATGTGTCAAAGGGCCACAATATTACAGGATAGATAACTGATTGATTGATTGATTGAAATCTTCTTCTTTCGACCAATTGACTTAACTCTCGACAAATAACGTAACTGCTGACACGAGTCTGGAAACTATTGGACTCTCGCCCTGCTAAATACCTTCTGGCCAACTATTTTCTCCAGCAGCTTGCCCGCAGTATTCTGCATTGTGATGATTCTGTAGGCACTGATCTGAGAATGGTCCTTGTTTGGCTTCGGTAGCGGTAGTAAGTAGCTGTGTAGCCACTCCTCCTTAATCTGGCCACTCCGAATACTGGCATTAAACTCATTGGCCAGTGTTGTCAAGTCGTCATCAGCTAAATCGCCTATGTCATCATACCGAACACCATCTGGACCAGGAGCAGTGTTGTCCTCACGTTGCCCGTGTCCTCACGTGTCGCCTTGAACAGAAACGCGTATTCCCATCCACACTCGGAGGTTATAGATATAACAAAGAGACATGGCTCAATGCGGCAGTATTTGCCTATGACGTCTTCGAAGGCTTCCACAGACGAGAGGAGACATGTGCTGCTGCTATAGATCTGGAGGATGCATACAACAGGGTACCATTTGAATATCTCATGCATATGCTTCTCAAACTGGCGGTGAACCCCTTCCTCATAAGATGGATCGCCGCGGCACTGTTTCAGAGGAAGGTGATACTCAGATGTGGAAGTTGGTCTTCCGAGCCAACATCCATTTGTCCTGGGCTGCCACAAGGCTCACCATTGTCACCAGTTCTATTTAATATGTACACAATAACGATCACGGCCCAACAGCTGGATGGGAGGGGAAGAACTATGACGTTTGCTGATGATATTCTGGTATATCGACAGGGAAGAGACAGACGGGGAATCGCCTCCACAATGCAAGACGAACTCGATCGCATTTCTTCCTGGTGTGGGGTTTCAGGTGCCTTGGTTAATCCTAATAAAGCATCAGTTTCATGGTTCTCCCTTAACAATCATATCGTTAATACGACCACACCGGTAGTACGAATGGGAGCTGATGAGGTGACCAGGGACAAGTTGATGACATACCTCGGAGTTAAGTTTGATCGCAGCCTGTGTTTTCGGGACCACGTTGACCATGTGATAACAAAATCCCGCAAAGGATTAGCCGCCTTGAAGGTCATGGCAGCTGCCAACATCGAGCAGAGGCTACTTACTCTTCTGTTCCAGGGATTAGTCCTCGCACCAATCGAGTATGCCCTGGCCATTCTTACTGTCAGTACGACTCAAATTGATAGGCTGGAGAAAATACAAAATGAAGCCATGCGCATTATCCTGGGATGTACGAGGGACACTCCCTGTGTGGCAATGAGGTATCTTCTTGACTTTCCAACCATGGATGACAGAATCAAGATCTGGAGAGCACGAGCATACCTGAAGATTAGTACAGATACAGAGCATCCATTGCACCACGTGCTCAACACAGAGAAAGGTACCAGGCTAAAAAGAGGCAAATCATGGGTGGGCCGAGCAGAAGATGTCATCAAACAGGTCTGTGGGCTTACCAATATCAGCGTTGGTGAGGAGTGGATACCGGTGCCTACGTCATTCAAGGGGACTTTCTCATGTATTGTCACACTCGACAGGAAAAGTAGGGAACAGAACCCAGTCGTGGTTAATGCTGAGGTCAACGGTCTCATCTGCGATAACACCGATGAGAAAGATGCAGTCATCTATACAGACGGATCTGTAAGACGACACGAAAAAAGTGCATGGGCATTTACAGCACGTTCGGCAGGCAGAATAGCCAAGGAAGACAGTGGTGCATACGCCATGACCACGAGTAGCATGACAATGGAGGTGATGGCAGTGACCAAGGCATTCAAATGGTTAGAGTCACAAGACTACATCCACGCATGTATACTGAGTGATTCGATGAGCATGATAAAAAAAGTGGAGGCGGGCTTTGTACGCATGCAATGGGTAGAGTCGTTGCAGAAATCCAAAATACGTAAGGTCACCTTTGTCTATGTCCCTGGACATGCGGGAGTACGGGGAAATGAGAGAGCGGACAGGTTGGCTAGCTGCGCTGTCGTTGAGGACGGGCAACCGATGGATCGGGCGGACGTCATCAATGCACTCCGAGATGTGGGAAGAGCACAGGACTTCGACAAACACAGATCAACGTCGCTTCTTCGGATGATGGAAATGGGAGTTAAGATGGGCACAGCCAGAAATGAGAAACTTGGTGGCCGTGTAAGAAGACTTATCAACCAACATAGAACTGGAGTCGTCAGTCGCTGGACACTGAGGGAATTGCTGAGGAGGGGATCTGAGCACCTATGGACATGTTCGGAGTGCAATGATGATGACCCGCAAATAACTCAATAACTCAATAACCTTCTGGCCAAGGGTTTATCCATTCAACATTTTTATTTTCACGAAAAAAAGGGAAAATAGTTTGGAAGCTTCATAATAGTAACATGCAATGATTTGTGGTAAACTTCTACAACATTTATCATATCTAAAAGATACATTTAGCCGCAACTCTAATGATAAGTCACTGACAGTTTACTACTACACACGAATAAAACTGTACGGGAAATAATATTTATGAACATATACATCCATCTTTTACTACTTTCTCTCAAAAGATCTAATAAAATGGGTTGCCTACCTGGATAGAAATTGGTCATTCCATAACACGAAAGGCATATTCAGAAAGAGTTGAAAAATAAAGTTCTATTTGTGAGCTTTACTAAGAGAAGACATAGCAAAATAACAATGTTTCGTCGACAGGACTTAGTCAGATAACAGGACAACAAACACATACTTTATGGCTACATTTATTTGTCTTGCTTGACTGACGAAGTTCTGTAGACGATATGTTTGTTGTTTTGTGCTCTCTTCTCTCAGTAAAACTAGCACATACAATTGTATGTTTATTTATTCCATCCAGCTCAGCTTTATAACAGCTCTAAACTAGTTTATCCGACATGTACCTCCAAGCGTAAATGAGGTGCGGGACGTTGTCTCGAGGCAGATGAAGTGACAATATCAAAGTGAACATCATCACACACCTAGGTGGCGCTGTCTCGTGGCAGATGAAGTGACAATATAAAAGTAAATAACATAACACAACCAGGTTCGAGGCTACCAGAAAAAAGAAATATAGAATTTTGTATCTCCTTTGATATCCGTAAAAGTGTAATATAAAGTAAAGAAGAAGGAAGAAAATAGGAGGAAGTGGAAGAAGGGGATGACGAGACTTTAAGTTGCTTCTAGAATCTAGATTTAAAACAAACACACATTTTTTCACGACATGGATCCAATTTTCTGAGATCTACTGGGATTATTTTGTGGGAACTGAAGTAAAAAAAAGAAAAGAAAGCAGCTGGTCATGTGACGTCAGAAGTTGCATGTATTCCATGTTAGATTTGAACAACATCAGCAACAACAACAACAAGTACTGATAATTATCATTCAATTTTATTGATCGCTTTGCACTTCAACGATTGATACTTAATGTTAATGAGCCAACGACGTATTAACAACAGTTGTATTTATAGGGTGCATTCGTTTGAATTGTATGGACAGAGGTACGGTAGGTTGCCATACACACACGGCCGTTGTTGAAACAGGCTCATGAGAAGGTCTGTTGGTTATCCATGTCGTTCCATCAACTGCCTTAAACTAAATTTGGAATCTCTGTTGACAGACATGTTTTCAGATTGCTGTTGGTAGTCCAGAACACGATGTATGACGTCCAGGTTGTCAAGGCCAGCAAAACCTGTGGCAGACGAATAAAGCAATTAAGTTTGGCAATACAAATGTTTGTGTTTGTGTGTGCGTTTTTAAGGTTGAGTTATTGAGTTATTAGCGGGTCATCATCATTGCACTCCGAACATGTCCATAGGTGCTCAGATCCCCTTCTCTGCAAGTCTCGCAGTGTCCAGCGACTGACGACTTCTGTGTTGGTTGATTAGTCTTCTTACACGTCCACTAAGTTTCTCATTTCTGGCTGTGCCCATCTTCACTCATCTCTTTCATCCGAAGTTTTAGGGTTACCAGGTCTTAAGTTTTTCCCGTAATATTTACGTTTTACTTTTCATTATATTTTGCGGGTTACGTTTTTCTTCTTCTCGTGAACCGATTCATCTTTCTGGCATCATCAAATGGTTGGATACTATTTCTAAAATTCGCAGGACATTGATCACGTGTCACCATGTTTGTGCACGGCTAGTAAAAACAAAATTAGCTTCTTTATAGTAAGTTAGTATATACGATTGAGTTGTTGGCCAACACAGGTGACCCTAATACTGCCGGTGTCGTCGATGTGACTTGTGGTGTGTGGAGCAGTAATTCGAATGTGCGGATCTGTGTAGTGGCAAGTCATTCAAAATGAGTGACTAGTCCTCCAAAGAAAAAAGTGAAATTACGTTAAAGTCACGTGGTGTCTTTGAAGCAATGGGAAGACATCAGTGGCAGACCCCAGGACTTTCAAAAAGTCAGGGATAAAGTGTTTAACAAAGACTTTAGTGGTGGTAGTAGTAGTAGTAGTAGTAGTAGTAGTAGAAGTAGCAGTAGTAGTAGTAGTAGCAGTAGAAGTAGTAGGTAGAAGTAGAAGTGGTAGTAGTCGAAATAGAAGTAGTAGAAGTAGAAGTAGAAGTGGTAGTAGTAGAAGTAGTAGTAGTAGAAGT